>APFE030209696.1:60873-76224 GCA_000404065.3 Pinus taeda
CACAAGTTATGAGTTACTTCGGTTAACAATTCCTTTTGCAGGCAGAAAGATAGAATATGTTCTACCTACAAACTGATAGCATGTTTAGTCTAACACTGTGTATTAAGTTAAAGAAACCGCACATTAAGATTATTATTACCATTTAAAGAATCGGCCGAATTTATTAGTGGCAAAACAAAGTTGTAATCACATATCCTAGGAACTTAAACAAGGTTGTTAACAAGTAGCCATTAAGAATGATGTATGCACAGAGTAGATTCATTAATGAACAAGACATAAGTAATGTGGGTAACCGCGGGGCTTTCAACCAACAAACATGCATTCAATGCAAGAACTATTAAATTTTAAGCCTTCTTAGAAAATAGAATTAACAGTGAAAAGTAGTACATTATAAATAACATAGTTACAGAAACTAAACAAGGGAGTTTTTACTGAAAGGAAGAGAGGATATGAATAATTTAAGGGTAACATTCCATATTGGTTTCATCGGCCAGTCCTTGGGTGGACGCCAAGTAACGACATTATGAATGAATGGGACAGACTTGGTGTAAGGGATTGTATCTAGTCGACGCAAACACTAGACATAAATATAGTGATTAAAGGACAACATAATCCGCAACTGACAATCTTATATATATATATATTAGAAAAGAATGGTTAAACATAGTAATTTTTTAAATGCATACTTAATAATCCCATATAGTAGAAATTTGATATACAACTAAGAAATCGTGCAAAAACCTTCGAATGGAAGGTTGGCCCTCAAAACCATGACGAAACAATAGTCTCTTCAAGAGTTCAAATTAATACAAACAGGGGTATGGTTACCCGAAATCAAAACCCTCAACAGAAAAATGCTCATGCAGTTGTTTACTATTTAATTCAAAACAATTTAAGACTTGCCTAACGTAAGGGAGGATGTCATACCAATGATAGTCTCTCCAATTTGGCTGCAATCTCTTCAATATCCACCTCTCTCTCCCTTGGATTCCCTTCAAGCGTATCAATCATTAAACTGATCGCTTCATTCCTTTTGTGAGGTTCACAGTCTTCCTAATTTATAATCAGAGGCAGTAAATAAAAAAAATAATCCCAAATTTATATTTATTACTATGGGCGACCTTTCAAAGAAAGGATTTACGCTACACTATGCAAGCACAACGGATTAACTCCCAATCCGATACAAAGATATCGAAATTACCAATGGATCACTGTGGAATTCAAACCATCCAACAACTAAATCGCTATGTGATGTGGGCAACAGAGAATTCAGCGAATTAATTGAGGAGCACACAACATTCAAATTAGATTGAATTTCATTTGTTGTAGGCACGGGCTCTGTTTCTGTTGATATAATTGGGTAATAACCGCTCTGCCAGCAGACCCCTCTCCACACAATTGTTTCAGGAACACACAGCTATCTGTATTCAATAAAAAACTATGAACAAATTCAACGCATATAGCTCCGCCTCGAGCCAGACGTTGGAAATTGGCCTTCAAAGCAAACACTATAGAATACGCTGCCCACACAATTAATAACGCAGTCTTCTCACCTGTGCATGATAGCGCCCAACCTTAAATAATATCTTTTTAATCTTTTTTAAACGCATAGCCCAGTAACATCTTTAATAATCCTTATTCAACGTGGAAGTGGCGGATTTAACAAAACGAATTCAGTGATTTCACAGTACTAATTCACCACATATCCTCTGTTTCATTACATTGAGAGAGTTCATAACAAAAACACTGGCCTCGCCTCCTCTAACTGGCTTGGCAGGAAAGTCTCCTTTTTTTGATTCATATGGATAGCTTGCCTTATTACATAAGTAGAACTTTACATAGAAAATGAAGGTTTTTTGTTTTTTTTACAACTAGTCTAGCATGCTTTATGCTAAGTTTAACTAGAAAAAAGATCGCATGCTTTATTCTTTATCTAGTTCCTATTTTTTTTAACTAAAAAACATAGAAACAGCAGGCAAAAGGATCCCACTCCTTGCCTGTAGATTTTTATTTTTATTTTTTTGGAATAAATCAGAAGATTTTTCCCCCTCTGAGTCACATGCTCTTGCATCAGACTCCCAAGGTAGAAAAAATTCATGGTCTCCTGATCATGTGTCTTGTGGTCTTGATCTTCCTAGATCCCACACTTTGTTCTGCAACCGTCCAAATTCTTTATTCCTTTGTTGCCGCTGCATTTCTGTTGTCCTTTGCTCCATTTTCTTCTTCCTGTCAATCAGGTTCAATTTCTGATTGATCCTACTTGCTGCTATTTCTATTTTCCTCCATTTGGATCATTGCACCATCAACTGCCATATTTCCTCAATTTCTATGTCTAACTTACTGATGTTGTTCCCAATTCTTGTTAATTCAGCTGCCACCATAGGTGTTGATGCCGTTGCTGCCATAGATGTTGCTACCTCCCAAGCTTCTTGTCCCTCTGCAACTTGATTTGGCTCATCACCTGTAAACATAATCAAATTGTCAGCATCAAAATCAGAAGACCCATTAGTCTCATTTGTTGATTTAGTCACCAACTTTTCTCTCTGCAGCTCAAAGTCTTTTTCAGGACTCAAAAAAATTTCACTAGCTTTCTCCTCAGCTTTCTCTGGCAATACTTCAATATGCTGCTCTGATTTATTTTTCGACTCCTCTATCATCACATCAGTATGCTGATTTGGATTTAACATGAGACTGTCAGCTAGTCTCGCTTTTCTACCATCTTCTGCTTCATGACTGTCATTCATAAAAACTCTCTTCCCTTGCTTCTTCAGTAAATTAACTTGCACATAAGTCCTCTGTCTCTCTAACTCTCTTCTCTGGAGATCTAGTTTTCTATACAATTCGACAACTTCCTTAGGAGTAGAACTTGGAAACTTCACACAATTTTCTATACCTTCAACAACTTTTGACTAGTCATCAGCTGGTCCAACATTCTGATTAGACTCCTTCGTCTTCATTTTCTCATCATCGATATGAACAACCTTCAGATTCAACTCTTCTTGGACAAATTCTAAAGCGTGTTCATCTCCCTGTTCTGTACCTACAAACATGCACAACTCATTAGTTTTTAAATCACAAGACTTTTCAGTCTTGACTACTTCCTCCATTATTTCACCAATGGAAACCTCCTCTTCCAACTCAGCTGCTCTGATTTCTTCCCATCTCAACTGTACATCCATTATCTGCTCCAACTATTCCTTTCCTCCAAGTAACAGATTTTTTGAATCAGTCTTCTGTCCCGGTACATCTTCTTCCTGCAAAGGCAACAATGTATGATTAACACCATTCTTTCCAAACTTGTAGGTGTTTCTCTTCCCATCATGCATGGTTGCTTTGTCATATTGCCAAGGTCTTCCCAGCAATATGTGACACACGTCCATAGGCATCACATCAGAAACAATTTTATCTTTGTACTTTCCCACTTGAAATTCCACTTCACACTGTTCACTTACCAGTAGTTGATGTCCCTTTTTCAACCATGACACTTTATAAGGTGTTGGATGCTTCATTATATTTAGCTTCAATTTCTCCACTACTTCTGTAGAAACCAAATTATCAGTGCTACCACAATCAATGACCATCTGGCAACATTTCCCTTGGACTTTGCATATTGTCCTGAATAAAGTCTTCCTTTGTGGCGGTTCAGCCATCTCTTTTGCTGGCTTAAGCAGAACTTTATTAAGTACCAGAGACTCTCCTCTTTCTGGTGTATTTACTTCTTCTGTTACTACTGCCACTGGTGCCTCTTCCTCAGCTGGAGCCACAATTGCATTCCTCTGCTTTATTTCTGCATTCTCTGGGCACTCAAAAGATCTATGTCCTAGCTTATTGCATATGTAGCATCTTATTTCTCTGCCTCCTCCTCTGCCTCCTCTTCCTCTAGAAAAACTCCCTCTGCCTCTTGCATCACCTCCTGTGGGTGCATGCTAGGTTGAGCTACTGCTAGCTCCTTCTGTAGGTGTTGTAGATCTTCCACTGCCACCTTGACTTTCTTTTCCTCTGAAAGTCCCTCTCCCTCTGGCAGATTTCTTCCTCATGAGTTTTTCTTCAGCTTTCAGTGCTATCTGATAAGCTTCCTCTACTGTTTTTGGAGACAACAAACTTATCTCAGCCTGAATGTCCATCCTAAGTCCATTCATATATCTAGCCACTTTCTCATCTGTGTCTTGGGTTTCTCCATCTCTTATGCTCACCTTATAAAATTCTTCTGTGTATTCTTTTACGGTCAAAGCTCTCTGTCTAAGATTTTGCATTTGTCTAAACAATGTCTGCTAATAGTTACTGGGCAAAAAATTACCTTTTAACTTTGCTACCATTTTGCTCCAATTCTTGATTGGTTGCTTACCCAGTCTCCTCCTTTCCGCCTGCACACCATCCCACCAGAGTGCTGCATGGCCTTTTAATTTGGTGACAACAAACTTTACTTTCTTCTCATCTTCCGTTTCTTCATAATCGAAGAATTTCTCCATGCTATTAATCCAGTCGATCAATTCTTCTGGATTCAGTCCTCCTTGGTAGATCGACACTAATTGGTTCCATGGCCTGGCTGTGGATTTCAACACCGAATGAAAGAACTTCATCTCAGGAGTAACCTGTACAGCTTCCTACTCGGTAGCTTCAAATTCAGGCTCACTGACATCTCCATCATCTATGTTCCCGTCTGAGGTTAACGCATCCAATCTAGCTCGTAGCTCTGCTAGACTTTCCATTATTTCAGCATTCGCAACAGGCCATCCTCTTCCACCACGTCCTCGTCCTCTTCCAACTATGAAAGCCATCCTTCTCCTACTACTGAGATTCAATTCTATGTCAGTTGTTGGCTCTGATACCACTAATGATGGACATGGTGCTGGCTCTAATGATAGTCTCTCCAATTTGGCTGCAATCTCTTCAATATCCGCCTCTCTCTCCCTTGGATTCCCTTCAATCGTATCAGTCATTAAACTGATAGCTTCATTCCTTTTGTGAGGAGTCACAGTCTTCCTAATTTATAATCAGAGGCAGTAAATAAAAAAAATAATCCCAAATTTATATTTATTACTATGGGTGACCTTTCAAAGAAAGGATTTATGCTACACTATGCAAGCACAATGGATTAACTCCCAAGCTGATACGAAGATATCGAAATTACCAACGGATCACTATGGAATTCAAACCATCCAACAGTTGAATCGCTATGTGATGTGGGCAACAGAGCATTCAGCGAATTAACTGAGGAGCACACAACATTCAAACCAGATTGAATTTCATTTGTTGTAGGCACAGGCTCTGTTGCTGTTGATATAATTGGGTAATAACCGCTCTGCCAGCGGACCCCTCTCCACGCAGTTGTTTCAGGAACACACATCTATCTGTAATCAACCAAATTATAACGAAACTCCACGCATATACGCATATACTCCATGCATATACGATGTCCACCACAATTAATAACACACAGGGATCTGTATTCAATCAAAAACTATGAAGAAATTCAACGCATATAGCTCCGCCTCGAGCCAGACGTTGGAAAATCGCCTTCAAAGCAAACATTATAGAATACGCTGCCCACACAATTAATAACACAATCTTCTCACCTGTGCATGATAGTGCCCAACCTTAAATAATATCTTTTTAATATTTTTAAATGCATAACCCAGTAACATCTTTAATAATCCTTATTCAACGTGGAAGTGGCGGATTTAACAAAACGAATTCAGTGATTTCACAGTACTAATTCACCACATATCCTCTGTTTCATTACATTGAGAGAGTTCATTGAGAGAGTTCATAGCCTCGCCTCCTCTAACTAGCTTGGTAGCCAAGTTTCCTTTTTTTTATTCATATGGATAGCTTGCCTTATTACATAAGTAGAACTTTACATAGCAAATGAAGGTTTTTTTTGTTTTTTACAACTAGTCTAGCATGCTTTATGCTAAGTTTAACTAGAAAAAAGATTGCATGCTTTGTTATTTATCTAATCCTATTTTTTTTTTAACTAAAAAACATAGAAACAGCAGGCAAAAGGATCCCACTCCTTGCCTGTAGTTTTTTATTTTTATTTTTTTGGAATAAGTCGGAAGATTTTTCCCCCTCTGAGTCACATGCTTCTGCATCATTAAACATAGTAATTGTTTAAATGCATACTTAATAATCCCAGATAGTAGAAATTTGATATACAACTAAGAAATCGTGCAAAAATCTTTGAATGGAAGGTTGGCCCTCAAAACCATGATGAAACAATAGTCTCTTCAAGAGTTCAAATTAATACAAACAGGGGTATGGTAACCCGAAATCAAAACCCTCAACAGAAAAATGCTCATGCAGTTGTTTACTATTTAATTCAAAACAATTTAAGACTTGCCTAACGTAAGGAAGGATGTCACACCTGCACGAATTGTAGTGAGGAAATTTGGGTATTTTGGTAGCCTGGCACATGCATCTGACCTCTAGTGGGCTAAGGCCCTCCTACATCAGAGCATTGTAGCAAGTTAAAAAAAAAAAAAAAAAGCGGTGGAATAGACAATCTATCGCAAATAAAAATAATTTCCCTATTCATCTAACGTCTTACCAGATGGGAGGCGGGTATAGTAGTGGTTCTCAGTGGCATGAGTTCCAGGAATAATTGTAGACACGATACCTACAGAGAAAAAGGGGAAAATCCTTAGTAAATGCTCAACAAAGAAATATAAAGATCTGCTATCAATCCAGAAACTGAAAATCAAGAAAAATGACCAAACCCTCACATGACAAATTACCTGTATAGAATTAATGGCCATGAGGTGGTAGCATGCAACTCCTAGTCGAAATATCTAGTAACATTGGAGTTTTGGGAAAACCCTCCACGACGCATAACCGCTGCAGAAAAGACTGTCTGAGGGAGAATATCACCAACCTTACTAGGGTTTCGCAGTATGTAGCTCCAAGAACGAGACCAAGCCAAATGTCCACAGAACAGAGACAAGGCACCAGGTCGTTAGCATAGCCCCTCAAGATCCGGTAGATCATAGGATTCAACGCTTTGATCGGACGGTATCACCAGCTACATATAGCCCATGATGGAGAAGAGACCTAGAAGCTAGCAACCATTCAACTGCAGGCCAACTGGACAAGGTCAAGGAGTATTAATGCGTGTGCTACATATACACAGAATGCTAACCAAGACCTTTAATACCATATACAAGTATGTCAGTTGATAATATTATGTGTAATATAAATCTAATGGAGTATGACACAAATCTGTGAGTTGAATATCACTTGCACTTTTGCAATTATGGTGTACACTTTTATTAATTGGATTATTGTAGTTTAGTTTAGATTATAATAATGTCTGCCATAATCGAATCATGGTAAATCATTTTTATTTTTTATTTTTTATTTTTTTTATTTGTATATTTACCTATGCACAATATTACTTAGTGAGTAGGTGTTACATGATTTCTAATTTATTAAGCATAGTTAATTTTTCCACTTCATATATTAATTTGCAATTTTTTTGAAATTATAATTTGTAACTTAAGTGAGACACTTGTTTACTTCTTATTCTTATCCATTCTTTATGAAAATACTTGCTTAAATTATGTTGAGAAGTAATTGATGGTAAATGTGTAATTTACTTCCTTTAAAACTTAAGAATAAAAGATGACTACACAAATTTCTAAAACTAATGCATGTATATTGCAACTATATCCATAAATTATGCTATAAAATATGAGAGGAAGTTATAAACATGGCATTATCTTGCTAGAAAACTACAATAAGACCTTCAAGTTATAGTTTTAAATAATATTGAAAAATAAATATTTATTTTTCAGTGTTGAATACTAGCCATTGCTAAACTAATAGTGATGAAATACATCAAAGTCCTTTAATCAGGCGATTTTCCTTGCCTAAGGACTCAAAATAACAAAATGAAACTCTTACTTAATCATAATTAGTTAAGAATGGAACTAATTTTTTAATAATATTTAATATTTTTCTAAAATACTAATTAAGAATTCAAAAAAATTAATAATATTGTTTAGTTAACATGTTTTAAATTTATATCACATGAAATAATTTTTTTCATAAACAAATACATGGAAATAAACTTATAATAAACAAGTGGAAATTGATTCAAATCATAAAGTTTTATCTAATTATATACTAAAAATAGTTAGGCACTTGCAAAAATAATAAGATTCATTTACATTTATATAATTTTTTTTAAAATAAAACATTTATTTAATTATCTAGGTATTTATTGTTTATTACAAAATTTGGTTTAAGCACATACAAATGAAATGAATTTTCACAAATAAATTAAATTATAGTAAAAGAATTATACAATTTACTCAATATCAATAAGATATCAATAAAAAATTCATAATAATAAATTAAAATGATTATCAATTCAAATAAAAAATAACTAAGTAAATATAACAACTTCATTTTTAATAATTATATATTTTTAAAGAATATATTCAACCAATATTTCACAATATATATGGCAACAACAACTATCATTTAAAGTATATCTATCTATACTTCACACATAACATGTAAAACGTTCTAGACAACTTTCTCAACAAAAACATTATCACTACAATACATTATTATTGCCCTTTAGTAGGATTCGATTCTCCACAACCATAATTTAAAATTACAATTAACAAAATACCTCAAAAAACTAATCTGTAAAACCTAAATTGACTTTACTCTAAACCTTAACAATAACTTGAATTCAATATTTTTACTTTAATTTGGCTATATTTAAACTTCTAAACTTTAACACTAACTTGAATTCAATATTTTTACTTTAATTTAGCTATATTTAAAGTACCCGAGGTAGCACTCGTTTATAACTCTGAGTGACTGAAATATTTTTACCACATTGGGATTGTAATACTAACCAGAGATGAGTGACCATAGTGAGGTTAGGATTATTGGTGTTTTAGTATACTTTTAATTTAAAAAACCACACACATAGTTATCACTGATTCTACTTTTCTATTTAAAAGATATATTGAAATATATAAAATGTGGAAACCCCATGCACTTCATCCATATTCTATATATCTTTTCTATTTAAAAAATATTTTATTTCATTTTAGAGAAATATAGAAAATAATATTTTATTTTCATTTTTAAGAGAAAGACATATAAACTCAATGATGATAAAGGAGTTGTCTATAATGGGACTTTTTGGAGATTCCGGTGACGGAATCCGGCGGAAGAAATGAGGTTAAATCTTGATTTTTAAGAAATTAAAATGGTTTTTTAACTGCATATTTGGATTCAGCGCCCTCAAAAACCCCTGGGAGCCATTGATTGTGCAGAAACTAGCTATCAAACTTGGGATTCCAATGAATTACTGCCGGATTTTGACCGAAAAAATCTGCCGGAAAAACTTTCAAAAAGTCGCATTATAGACTACTGCTATTAGTACCGGAAAAGCTTTCAAAAAGTCGCATTATAGACTACTGCTATTAGTAATAAATCAACATATTTAGCCCACATGTATAGTTTCTTATATTACACCTACACATCTCCCCTCTATTGAAATGTAGAACCTCGCTAATCACAACAATCAAATTTCTCAAGTTGAAAACCTCTATAAACCGGATATCTCTCGAGTTGCAAACCTAAATTTGATCCCTCTGGAAACCTGATAGATCCGTAGTTAAGATTGATCTAGGCTAGTTTAATTATGAATTATAATTTTATTAATTTAATTATTTTGAAATAACATAACATAACAAAACATTACAACATCTCTTCCATATTGAGTTGAAGAGTAGTAGGCCCAAAAATTATATATATATATATATATATATATATAGTAAAGATATGGTTTTGCAAGCGGTATTGATGAGTCATGA
This sequence comes from Pinus taeda, assembly GCA_000404065.3. Taxonomy (NCBI): domain Eukaryota; kingdom Viridiplantae; phylum Streptophyta; class Pinopsida; order Pinales; family Pinaceae; genus Pinus; species Pinus taeda. The sequence continues at coordinate 70,713 of APFE030209696.1, forward strand.
TATTGGCTCATGGGATTGTAACAAAGCCTATTTACAAGTTAATAATACCTATGGTAAAATGTGTGTGAATATCCATGGTTAAAAATATTGTTATATTGTAAGTATTAAAGTTTTTATATGTTTATTAATTAAATTTAAATATGGTTACAAAATCATTATTTTGATTTATAAGGTAAAATAGATCTTAACTTATAGCTAGTTACGTCGTAAGGTGTTTCCATTTGAAATAAACTCTCCTCTGGTCCTTGTTGTCCTTGGTAAGCATCATCAGATTAAGTGTTAGACAATTAAATTGGTTCCCTCTGTTAATCTCATAACTAACTCCTTATTACTCCACTGACTCGCTGATTAATCTCATAACTGACTCTTACTGCTCAACTGACTCGTTCATTAATTTCAAAGACAGGGTGATACGTCTGCAAACAAAAGGTTAATGAAAGGTTGTTATCCATTTGGACTGGACAAGGGTTCGAGCCACCTTACTTTAGTATGCAGATACTTGATCCAAAGGAGAAATTGGTGGAAAAAGTAGCTCGCAGGGTTGAGATTGAAGAGGTGTTGTAACAAGCTGGCCGGAAGAGAATGTCAAGCTGTTCACAAACACCAAGCTGGCCGAAAGTTTTAGGCAAAAGGAGAACGTGTGTCTAGCTAGAGAGAAGCTGCTAGGAAACTAGCTAGAAAGAAGCTGCTAGGAAATATCGAAGGGTAGACAAGAACAACTTCACTCTGGCCATCTTTTGATTTGATTTTTCTGAACTCACTTAACTGATAGAGTAATGTTTTCTTTACTAAATAATTACATTTCCAAGAACAAAACAACCTAAACACACTTACCTAATGTGAGGTTATTATGGCCTCTAGACGATATTTTCTCTCTTTCTTTTGTAGGAAACAAATGCCCTTCATATTTCTTCTACAGGTACGAAAAGTGGCTGCATGTTTCGATCAAAGGGAATGTTAGAACACTGGAATTGTTGCTGTGCAACTATTGCTTCTTGGTTAAAGACGTTAAAACAGTAACTGCAGCAATCGAATTAGGAATCCTTCCCAAAAATTTATCATGCTATGATCAAATCCATCAAGTTTGTAGGATATGATTCCCTGATGCAGTCCATGTCCATTGTTGAGGATAGAGTGCTTCAAATGTTGAATCTGCTTTCCATATTTCAGAAACTCTCACAGCTCTTGGAACTTCATTCGATTCTTGAAATAAACAATCGACTTATCTCTTTTTGTATATCTGAGATTACTGGTAATTTCTCCATAGGTTATCAAATGAATTCGAGGAATTTTAATGAGATTGCTGGAAATTTATCTACAAGTTATCAAATGTATTATTTGCAAGAGACTCAAGGAATATTGCAAGTCATAAAGAACACATACATTGCAATACGGCTTCTGTTCCCAAATTTGATGCAACAAAAAATGAAACTGACATATAAATTATGGCTCAAGTGGAAGAAATTAAAGAACCTGTGCTGGCAGTACAACAACAGTTGGATTACTTTGCCCATGTTTTTTACTAGTTGTGAGATAGGCCATAGAGCTTTGTTATCTTTTCAAAATGGCATTAAACTAGAAATCAATTCTATAATCAAGCGTTACGACTCCTCCACTTCTCTAACATTTTGTTAGTAGTATTACTTTAAAATATACCAAGTTAAAAATAAATATATTTAGGACTACTTCATACATTAAAATGTCTTAGCTTGGTTGATAAATTTAAAAAAAAAATCTAAGTAATCGGGATGAAAAGTTTCGCTCAATATGCATTTTGAACTCGAGGTTGTCACCCACTGATGAAAGATTCATTTTTTTGATCCAAATCAAATCAGAATGCCCATACTTTCTCAATTCCAGACTGTTTCATAAAAATAGGAAACCATAAGTTGAGGCTATAAAAAACAGTTTTTAATAAAGATATCAAGGCTTACAATTAATTCAAAAATAATTCATCGCTCCAATCGAGTATGAATACATCTATGAGTAGAGGTTATCAAGCTCATAGTTTCTGATTAAAGATGTCAAGGCATGCATGACCTAAATATAAAAGCAAAAATATAATTCATTGTTCCAACTAAGTATGCATTCATCTCACCTTTTGATTTCACTATGTTTTATATTAATAGCCTGAACAAATTTAATATTTTTCTAAGTAATGCTTAGAATATCATGGAAATTAATTAATGCTATAATATTATCTTAAGTCTTAATCTAAATTTCGATATTTTAAGGAGTAGTTCTTTTAACTTTTAATTTCATGTATTAGTTCTTTTATATTAAAAGATAAAAATGAGATCCCTTGCATTATTTAATAAATCTGTTAAAATAAATTTATACTATAATTATTTATTTTCATTCAATTTAATTTTTCCATTTAAAACAACATGAGAACATTCATTCCATTGTAAAAACGCCCTGCAATCAATCGTTGTTGACATGGTGGAGAATCTATTTAACATATCAATCCATGCCTTTATAGAAAAGAAAACTTCCAAGATGAACATGTGGGTATTTTCCATATCTCAAGCATAAGGTGTTACCATTTTTTGATCTTAGTAAATGGTATAAAGCAGAAGTTTTTTTTCTCTCTTTTTTTTTTTCTTTTTTTCTCGGTTTTACTTAAATCTTTTTTAAGTGGCTGGAAGATTTTGGCTGCCTAAATCTCTTTTAAGTGGTTTGAATATTTTGGCTACCTTATCATTCTCTGTAGTGTGTTTTTTAATAAGACACTGATTCCAAATTCCATGTGTAGTGTGTTTTCTAATAAGACACTGATTCCAAATTCCATTATACATGAATGTTTTTTCCCATTACAAAGGCTTAAGATGTTAGTGAAATGTTTTTTTCCATTACAAAGGCTTAAGATGTTAGTGCAATGAGATTTGTTTAAGCTAATGTAAAAATTCAACAGGTCTAGGATGATTTTTATTTATTTATTGACCTATTTTTCCTAGACACAAATTTTGATTAGATAATGGACAAATTTAGAGTTTTTTTTCTCACTTTATATGGATTTAATCTTGTCAGTTGTCAAGAATCTTGTGCAATTGATGTTGCATATCTATTTTGGACAAGAAAATTGGTGTTTGATGATGCATATTTATTTTGGACAAGAAAATTGGTGTTGGCCAGCCAATAATTTTGGTGGCAAATTCTGCCAATAATTTTGGTGGAAAATTCTGCCATGAATATTGATAAGATCAAAATTTATGGAGCTCGTGTATGGATAGATTCGATGGCAAAAGTAGCATAGATTGAGATAACAGAGAAAGTGAAAATGAGGACGAAGGCGCAAAGATTATTTCTAAACAAACAATTAATTTATAATTTCCAAAAGAGTTGCTTTTTGATTCTCAAATACTTGCCATTGAGCATGATATTTTTGATGGAATTGAATGGAGCTCTTGTAACAAGGGGAGAAACTGCTATAAATTTGTACAACCTAAAATCATTTAACCTTGCAAACTAATTGAGGAAATCAAACAAATTGACAAAATCATGATTGGGGAGGAAAAGTTAATTCAATTTTCAGGAGTTCAGTTGGGATAAGCTTGTATTATAGTCTTGAGAGTAGAAAACTAATTATATAACATCAATGAACACAATTTTAGGAGTTGAGTTGGGACAATCTTGTACTATAGTCATGAGATTAGCAAAGTAATTATATAACATCAATGAACACAATTCAAAGGGAAAATAAATCATGATTGGGGAGGACAAGTTAATTCACTTTTCATGAGTTGAGGTGGGATAAGCTTGTACTATAGTCCTGAGAGTAGAAAAATAATTATATAACATCAATGAACACAATTTCAGTAGTTGAGTTGGGATAATATTATACTATAGTTTTGATAGTAGCAAAGTAATTATATAATGTCAATGAACACAATTCAGAGGGAAAATAAGCAGCAAATCCAGGTATACATTGAGTGATTGAGCTGAAAATTCTTACCTTAGTAATTAAGGTGAAAATTCTAGTAATATACATGATCTCTCCAAAGAAAGGTGTTTCCACTCCAGATAAATGATGTTCAATTTATGCATAATTTTCTAGCAATTAAACCAAGAGTCGCCAATTTCATCAGTTACAGTTATTTCATTTGATAGCATGCCCTGCAACCAACCAATTTTAACCAGTGACTATCAACAATAATCCTATTGTAAATGTATCCTCTAAGGGCAAAGCCAACCAAAAGACAATTGTTTGAGTATTGTTACTTCAGAATATGGGTAGATTCTTTGAGGCCTTCCCTGAATATGTTTGAATAGAATATTTACCGTCAAGGACTCATATGCTGCACTTTTTAGGGGAACATATTTGGGTACAAAAATATGCTAATAATTCTTTGTAAGTCCATTTTCCGTAGTCACCATCTTAGGCTGCATGAGTATGGTTTTCTTCTTTTTCAAAAGCAATGAATATCCCACTGAACTACAAATAATGAACAAGATGTTGATGGAAAGGGTAAGAAGCATGCTCAGTGGTGCCGGGTTAGGACAGGAATTCTGGGCAGAGGCGGTGGAGATAGCATGTTACCTGGTCAATAGATTACATTCATCAGTGTTGGAGGATAAAACTCCACAAGAGGTATGGACTGGTAAGAAACCTTCTCTTTCACATCTAAGGGTATTTGGATGTGATGCATATGTACATGTTCTAAAGGAGAAACGAACCAAGTTGGATGGTAAATCTGAAAAGTGCATCTTTATTGGGTATACTGATGGTTTAAAGGGTTATAAGCTTTGGAATCCAGTAACAAGGAAGGTTGTCTACAGCCGATATGTGGTGTTCATAGAGGTGAAAGATGTTATTAAACACGAAGTCCAACCAAACAAACCTGAGAAGATAGAGTTTGAGCTAAACGAGGAAGAATCAGACTCTACAATAGAAAATGAATCAGAAGATGAAGAGCCACAAACTCTGGGTGTGAGAATATCAGTTCGAGAAAGAAGGCAGCCATAATGGTATAGTCCATTTTCTTTCTATTCAAATTTTGCTTTATCTATTACTGATTATGATCCTATAACTGTGAAGGAAGCAATAGATTCAGAGAATGGAAAACTTTGGAAAGAGGCCATGGTTGATGAAATGGCACCTTTGCACAAAAATGAGGCTTGGGATCTGGTGGAGTTGCCCGCTGGAAGGAAACCCATTGGTAGCAAATGGGCGTTCAAGAAGAAGACAAATGTAGAAGGAAAGGTGGAGAAATACAAAGCTCGGTTGGTAGCAAAAGGTTATTCCCAGCTGCCCAGAATTGATTTTGGTAATATTTTTTCTCCTGTTGTCGAGGTAACTTCTATTAGATTACTTTTATCTGTTGTTGCTGCATTTGATTTTGAGGTAGAAAAAATGGATGTGAAGACAACATTTCTTCATGAGGATCTGGAAGAGGAAATCTACATGAAGCAACCTAAAGGCTTTGCGGTGAAGAGTAAGAAAGAACTGGTATGCAAGTTAAAGAAGTCTCTATATGGGTTAAAACAGTCACCAAGGATGTGGTATCAGAAA
>APFE030209709.1:0-28335 GCA_000404065.3 Pinus taeda
TAGAGTAAGTTATGCTAGGTTAGGCTAGACTAGGTTAGAGTAGGCTAGGCTATAGTAGGTTATGCTAGGTTAGATTATGTTATGCTATTTCACGCTAGGCTAGGTGCGAATAGGTCATGCTAGGAGATAGTAGCTTAATCTAGACTAGGGAAGTGTAGGTGAGATAGTAGGCTAGCCTATGCAAGAGTAGGCTAGGCTAGAGTAGGCAATGATAGGCTAGGCTAGGCTAGGGCAGTGTAGAGTAGGTTAGGCTAGGTTAGGCTAGGTTACACTGGAGTAGGTTAATGTAGGCCACACTAGTGTAGGATATGTTAGGTTAGACTAGGTAAGGCGAGGCTAGAGTAGGTTAGGCTATGTCATGCTAGGCTGCATGAGAGTAGGTCATGCTAGGAGAGTGTAGCTAAGGCTAGTCTAGGCTAGAGTAGGTCAGAGTAATCTAGGCTAGAGTAGGCTAGGTTAGACAAGAGTAGGCTAGGTTAGAGTAAGTTAGGCTAGGATAGAGTAGGTTAAGCTAGGCTAGACTCCTTTAGGCTAGGGTAGATTAGGTTACGCTAGGTTAGGCTAGGTAAAGCTATATTAGGTTAGTCTAGGCTAGAGTACGTTAGGTTAGGCTAGGCTAGAGTAGGTTAGGCTATACTAGAGTAGGTTAGGCTAGAGTAGGCTAGGTTAAGATAGATTAGGTTAGTCTAGGCTAGAGTACGTTAGGTTAGGCTAGGCTAGAGTAGGTTAGGCTATACTAGAGTAAGTTACATTAGAGTAGGATAGGTTAGGTTGGGCTACAATAGAGTAGGCTAGGGTAGTTTACGATAGAGTAGGCCAGGCTAAGGCTAGAGTAGACTAGGCTGGCCTAGAGTAGCCTAGAATATGCTACACCAGAGTAGCTATTGTAGGCTACACTAGTCTAGGCTAGAGTAGGCTACACTAGCCTAGGCTAAAGTAGCCTACAGTGGTCTAGAGTAGGCTATGCTATAGTAGGCTAGAGCAGACTAGGTTAGTCTACACTAGTCTAGGCTACACTAGGATAGGCTAGGCTAATCCAAAGTAGGTTATTGTTGGCTAGGGTAGGCTAGAATAGAGTAGTTTCAGCTAGGCTAGGATAAGCAAGGATAGTCTAGGTTGCCTAGGGTAGAGTAGGTCAGGGTAGGCTAGGCTAGAGTATGTTAGGCTACACCACAATAGGCTAGGGAAGAGTAGGTTAGGTTATGCTAAGCTAGGCTATGAACGAGTAGGTTAGGATAGGTTAGGTTAGGTTAGGGTAGGCTAGGGTAGGCGAGAGTAGATTAGTCTAGGTTAGGATAGAGTAGGCTAGGTTAGAGTAGGTGAGAATATTCTAGGCTAGAGTAGGCTAGGCTAAGGTAGGATAGGCTAGAGCAAGTTAGGCTAGGCTAGAATAAGTTAGGCTAGGCTAGGCAAGGCTAGTGTAAGTTAGGCTAGGAGAGGCTAGGCTACATTAGGTTAGTCTAGGCTAGAGTACGTTAGGGAAAAGTAGGTTAGGTTATGTAACATTAGGCTAGGATAGAGTATGTTAGGCTAGAGTCAGCTAGGGTAAGATAGGCTAGGCTATGCTAGAGTAGGTTGGGCAAGGTTAGGCTAGAGTAGGCTATGCAAGACTAGGTTAGGCTATGCTAGAGTAGAATGGACTAGTGCACACTATAGTAGTCTAGGATAGGGTAGAGTATGCTAGGCTATCCAAGGCTAGAAAAGGCTAGGTTAGGCTTGACTAGGCTTGACTAGGCTAGAGTAGGTTAGGCTAAAGTAGGAAAGTTTAGAGTACGCTAAAGTAGGCTAGGGTAAAGCAGGTTAGGCAAGGTTAGGATAGAGTAGGCTAGGCTAGAGTAGGCTAGAGTAGGCTAGGCTAGGCTAGGCTAGAGTAGGGTAGGGTAGGGTAGGTTATTCTAGGCTATAATAGGCTAGAGTAGGTTAGTGTGGAGCAGTCTCGGGTGGGCTAGAGTAAGGTAGGCTACGCTAGGCTAGAGTAGGCTAGTTAATGCTAAGCGAGAATAGGCTATATAAGGCTACGATAGGATAAGCTATAGTAGGCTAGGCTAGGCTAGGCTAGGCTAGGGTCTGCTAGAGTAGGGTAGGATATGTTAGAGTAATCTAGGCTTGGCCATGCTAGGCTAAATAGTTAAGAGTAGGTTAGGCTAGGCTACAGTAGGCTAGGCTAGGCTAGGCTAGAGTAAGTTAGGTTATGCTGTGTTAGGCTAAAGTAGGCTATGCTAGGCTAGGATATGCTACAATATGTAAGGGTAGGCTAGACTAGGTTAGGGTGGGCTAGAGTAGGCTAGGTTATAGTAGGCTAGGGTATAGTATGTTAGGTTAGGCTATATTATCTTAGGCTAGGCTAGGCTGGGGTAGAGTAGGTCAAGCTTCGCTAGGCTAGGCCATAATATGTTAGGATATGATAGAGTAGGTTAGTCTAGGCTAGGCTAGCCTAGAGTAGGTTAGGCTAGGGTTGGCTAGGCTAGCATAGGATAGGGTAGGGTAGGTCACGCTAAGCTAGGCTAGTGTATAGTAGGTTATGCTAAAGAAGTCTATGATAGGCTACACTAGGCTAGGATAAGCTAGAGTAGGCTAGGCTAGGATAGTGTAGGCCAAGCTAGGCTAGAATAGGTTACGTTAGGCTAGTTTAGGCTTGGCTCTAGTAGGCAATGTTAGAGTATTATAGGCCACGGTACGCTAGAGTTTACTAGGCTAGAGTAAAGCAGTCTAGGGTAGGTTAGAGTAGACTAGGCTATAGTAGTTGAGGCTAGGATAGAGCACGATAGATTATTCTAGGCGATAGTAGGTTATGCTAGGCCACAGTGGGTTAGGCTATGTGCGACTAGAGTAGGTTAGCTTAAACTAGGGTACAATATTATAGGCTAGACTAGGCTAAGCTATGCTAGGTTGCAGTAGCTTAGGATAGAGTAATCCAATGTAGGGTATGGTAGGGTAGAGTAGGCTAGGCTATACGCTATAATAGGTTATTTTAGGCTATAATAGGTTGTAGTAGGGTACAGTAGGATAAATTAGTCTAGGCTAGGCTCGATTAGGCTAAGATAGGCTTTACTAAGCTATAGTAGGCTAGGATATATTAGGGTAGAGATAGGGTGTTAATAAACACTTAAATGGAAGTCACAAAATGCTTTTTAAAATGTTATAAAATGATTAGTATTTAGGGTTTGGGTTTAAGGTTTAGGGTTCATGTTTTAGGATTTAGGGTTTATAAGGACTTAGTAAATTCTTTTAATAAACACTTAAAAAAAGGTTAAAAAAATATTTTTAAAATGTTATAAAATGCTTAAGGTTTAGGGTATGCGGTATAGGGTTTATAAGGGTTGAGTAAATGATTCTGTTGAACACTTAAATAAAAGTTACTAAATTTTTTTTATAATGTTATAAAATGCTTAGAGTTTAGGATTCTAGGTTTGGGGTTTAGAGTTTAGGGTTTATAAAGCTTTAGTAAATTATTTTGATAAACATTGTAATCAAAGTTACAAAATGATTTTTGAAATGTTATAAAGTGATTAGGGTTTAGGGTTTTGCATTTAGGGTTTGGGATTTAGGGTTTACGGTGGTTTAGTGTTTAGGGTTTGTGGTTTATAAGACTTCAGTAAATGGTTTTAATCAAGGCTTAAATAAAAGTTACAAAATTCTTTTTAAAATGATATAAAATGCTTAGGGTTTAGTGTTTAGGGTTAGGCTTTGGGATTCAGGGTTTGGCATTTGGGAATTATGGTTTAGGGTTTATAAGACCTTAGTAAATGCTTTTTATAAAGGCTTAAATGAAAGATCTAAAATGATTTTTAAATTGTTATAAAATGCTTATGGTTTAGCATTTTGGGTTTTGATTTTGGGTTTTAGGTTTAAGGTTCACGGTTTCAATTTTAGGGTTTATAACACTTTAGTAAATGCTTTTAATAAACAGTTAAATAAAAGTTACAAAACGGTTTTTCAAATGTTATAAAATTCTTAGGATTTAGGGTTTAGGTTTTGTGGTTTCAGGTTTAGAGTTTAGTGTTTAGGGTTTATAACACTTGAGTAAATGCTTTTAATAAAGACTTAAACAAAATTTAGGGACTACTTTTAAAAATTTTATGAAATGCTTAGTGTTTATGGTTTAGAGTTAAGGGTATGAGGTTTATTGTTTGGGGTTTATGGTTTAGGTTTAGGAAATTTTGAATTTAAGGGTTCTATAACAATTTCATAAAAGATTGAATAAACACTTAAATAAAATTTACCAAAATTCTTTTTGAAATTGTTAATAAAAATTCTTAGGTTGGGGTTTTACATTTGGTAGGGTTGGGGTTTAGGTGTAGGGTTTATGGTTTGGAGTTTAGGGTTTAGGGTTTAGGTAGAGTGTTTTAAGGTTTACCAAAATAACTTAGGTTTTAGGATTTTGTGTTTTAGGCTTAGGGTTTAGGGGTTTTAGGTTTTAAGGTATAACACTTTAGTATTCTTTTAATAAACACTTAAACTACAAAGTTACAAATTTTTTTGAAATGTTATTAAAATGATTAGTATATGTTTAGATTATAGGGTTTAGGCTTAGGGTTTAAGGTTTATGGTTTTAGGGTTATGGTTTATAAAACACTTTGTAAATTCTTTTAATAAACACTTAAATAAAAGTTACAAAACCATTTTTAAAATGTTATAAAATGTTGAGGGTTTAGGGTTTGGGTTTTAGGGTTTAAGGTTTAGGGTTTGAAGTCTAGGGTTTTAGGGTTTAGAGTTTGGGATTTTGGGATTATAACACTTTAGTAAATGCTTTTAATAAAAATTTAAATAAAAGTTACAAAACACTTTTTAAAATGTTATAAAATATTTAGGGTTTGGGGTTTATAGTTTAGGGTTTAGGGTTAGCGGTTTATAGTTTAGAGTTTAGGGTTTAGGGTTTATAGCACTTTTGTAAATGTTTTTAGTAAAAAAATAAATAAAGGTTACAATTTTTTTTTTAAATTGTTATAAAATGCTTAGGGTTTGGGGTTGAGGGTAAGGAAATTAGGGTTTAGGATTTAGGTTTTAGGGTTTAGGGTTTAGGGTTTAGGGTTAAGAATTTGCAGTTTAGGCTTTAGGGATTATGGTTTACGGTTTATAAAACTTTATAAAATGCTTAGGGTTTTAGTTTTAAGATTTTCAGTATAGGGTTTAGGGTTTAGGGTTCATGGTTTCAGGTTTATAACACCTTAGTAATTGTTTTAATAAACACTTAAATAAATGTTACAAAACACTTTTTAAAATGTTATCAAATGCTTTGGGTTTTTTGTTTAGGATTTGAGGTTTAGGGCTTATGGTTTAGAGTTTGGGGTTTAGGGTTTACGGTTTAGGGTTTAATGTTTAGGGTGTAGTGATGAACAACCCCACCTTAAGGGGGTATCCATTGCTACATATTACACATAATGCATTCATCCCATGGAGCCTAGAGGAGTTATGAAGAAAAATAAATAAAAGGAAAAGTGTTTATGAAGAAGGGTGGAAAAACAAAGGTGGGGGTATCTCATGTACCATAATTTTCTCCCTTCTACACTCACACACCCACGTGTGGGCTTCCCTTATTATAGATACACATAAAATTCTTACGGTTTATGGTTTAGGGATTAGGGTTTGGGGTTTAGGATTTAGGATTTAGGGTTTATAACATTTTAGTAAATTATCTTAATAAGCACTTAAATAAAAGTTACAAATAGTTTTTAAAATGTTATAAAATATTTAGGCTTTAGCATCTAGGGTTTAGCGTTTAAAACACTTTAGTAAATTTTTTAATATACACTTAAATAAAAGTTACAAAAAACTCTGTAAAATGTTACAAAATTAATTAGGGTTTAGGTTATAGGGTTTAGGTTTTAGGGATTAGGGTTTAAGGTATAACACTTAGGTAAATTCTTTTAATAAACACTTTAAAAAGTTACAGAAAACTTTTTAAAATGTTATGGAATGCTTAGGGTTTAGGTTTTAGCGTATAACTTATAGGGTTTATGGTTTGGGGTTTAGGGTTTAGGGTTTAGTGTTTATAAGATTTAGTAAATTGTTTTAATAAATAGTTAAATAAAACTTACATAACACTTTTTGAAATGTTATAAAAGGCTTAGGGTTTAGTGTTTAGGGTTTAGGTTTTTTCAATTTAGGGTTTAGTTTTTATGGTTTAGGGTTTATAACACCTTAGTAAATTTTTTTGATAAAAAATTATGTAAAAGTTACAAAACTCTTTTTAGAATTCTATAAAATGCTTAGGGTTTACGGTTTATAAAACTTTATTAAATTCTTATAATAAACACTTAAATGAAAGTTAAAAAGAACTTTTTAAAATGTTATAAATTACTTAGGGTTTAGGGTTAAGAATGTAGGGTTTACAACAATATAGTAAATTATTTTAATAAACACTTAAATAAAATTTATAGATCGCTTTCTAAAATGTTATAAAATTTTTAGTGTTTAGGGTTTAATGTTTGGGGTTTACGATGTGGGATTTAGTGTTTCTGGTTTAAGGTTTAGGTTTTACAGTTTATGGTGTAGGGTTTATGGTTTAGAATTTATAACACTAAAGTTACAAAACCCTCTTCAAAATATTAGAAAAAAATTAGTGTTTAGGGTTTAGGTTTTATGGTTTTATGGTTTATGGTGTAGGGTTTAAGGTTTATGATTTATAACATTTTAGTAAATTATTTTAATAAACTCTTAAATAAAAGTATAAAATGCTTTTTAAAATGTTATAAAATGATTACGGTTTAGGTTTTAGGGTTTGGGAGTTTAGGGTTTAGGGTTTCAGGTTTGTGGTTTAAGGTTTATAACACTTTAGTAAATGCTTTTAATAAACACAAATAAAAGTTACAAAACACTTTTTAAGATGTTGTAAAATGCTTAGGGTTTAGGTTTTAGGGTTTATAGCACTTTAGTAAATGCTTTTAATAAACACCTAAATAAAATTTAGAAAATACTTTTTAAAATGTTGCAAAATACATAGGGTTTAGGTTTTAGGGTTTCGGGTGTAGCGTTTGGGGCTTATAGTTTAGGTGTTATAACACTTTACTAAATTATTTTAATAAACACTTAAACAAAAGCTACAAAAGTATCTTTAAAATGTTATAAAATGATTAAGATTTATGGTATAGGGTATAGGGTTTGGGGTTTACAGTTCATGGCTTAGGTTTTAGGGTTTATAACAATTTAGTAGATTATTTTAATGAAAATTTAAATAAAAGTTACAAAACACTTTTGAAAATGATATAAAATACTTAACGTTTAGGGATTAGGGTTTATAACACTTTAGAAAATGCTTTTAATAAACACTAAAATGAAAGTTACAAAATACATTTTAAAATGTTATAAAATCATTAGTATTTAGGGTTTGGGGTTTGGGGTTTACGGTTTAGGGTTCATGTTTTAAGATCTAGGGATTATAAGGATTTAGTAAATTCTTTTAATAAACACTTAAATAAAAGTTAAAAAACTCGTTTTGAAATGTTATAAAATGATTAGGGTTTAGGGTTTAGCGTTTAGGGTTTGGCGTTTAGGGCTTAAGGTGGTTTAGCGTTTAAGGTTTATGGTTTATAAGAATTTAATAAATGGTTTTAATCAAGGCTTAAATAAAAGTTACAAAATTCCTTTTAAAATGATATAAAATCCTCAGGGTTTAGCGTTTACGGTTTGGTCTTTGGGATTTAGGGTTTAGGGTTTATAAGACCTTAGTAAATGCTTTTAATAAATACTTAAATAAAAATTCCAAGACGCCTTTTAAGCTATTATAAAATGATTAGGGCTTTGGGTTTTGATTTTGGGCTTTAAGTTTAGGGTTTATAACACTTCAGTAAATGCTTTTAATAAACACTTAAATAGAAGTTACAAAACGGTTTTAAAATGTTATAAAATGCTTAGGATTTAGGATTTAGGGTTTACGGTTTCAGGTTTTGGGTTTAGAGCTTACTGTTTAGGGTTTATAACACTTGAGTAAATGCTTTTAATAAAAAATTAAATAAAAGTTACAAACTTCTTTTTGAAATTTTATAAAATGCTTATCATTTACGGTTTATGGTATATGGTTTGGAGTTTGGGTTTTGGGGTTTAGGTTTTAAGGTTTATAACACTTTTTTAAATGCTTTTAATAAAAATTAAATAAAAGTTACAAAACACTCTTTAAAATGTTATAAAATGATTAGGGTTTAGGGTTTATTAGAGGTTAGGGTTTTAGCTTTTATTATAAAATTCTTATTTTAAATTCTTTTAATAACACTAAATAAAAGTTACAAGATTATATTTAATAGAGGTAAAATGCTTTGGTTTTTTAGGGTTTTAGGGTTTTGGGGTTTGGGGTTTAGGGTTTTGGGTTTATTGTTTAGGTTTTAGGGTTTATAGCACTTTACTCAATTATTTTAATAAACACTTAAATAAAAGTTACAAAAATATTGTTCAAATGTTATAAAATTCTTGGGGTTTAGCGTTTAGGGCTATAACACTTTATTAGTTGCTTTTAATAAACACTTAAAAAAGTTACAAAAATGTAATTTGAAATGCTATAAAATTATTAGTGATTAGGGATAGGGTTTGTGGTTTATGGTTTGGGATTTATAACACTTTGATTAATTCTTTTAATAAGAAAATAAACAAAAAAAACCTTACAAAACACTTGATAAAATGTTATAAAATGCTTAGGTTTTAGGGTTTAGGATTTAAAATTCTACAAAATGCTCATGGTTTAGGGTTTATGGTTTATAAAACTTTAGTAAATGATTTTAATAAACACTTGGAAAAAAGTAAGAAAACAATTGTTGAAATGTTATAAAATACTTAGGGTTTAGAGTTTAGCCTTTAGGGTTTAGAGTTTTGGGTTTTAAATGTTATAAAATGCTTACGGTTTAGTATTTAGGGTTTATAACATTTTAGTAGATGCTTTTAATGAAAATTTCAAAAAAAGTTACAAAAATATTGTTAAAATGTCATTGAATGGTTAGGATTTAGGTTTAGGGTTTAAAATGTTATAAAATGCTTAAGGTTTACGGTTTAGGGTTCACAAGGGTTTAGTAAATTCTTTTTACAAAAACTTTAAAAAAGTTACAAAACACTTCTTAAAATGTTATAAAATGCTTAGTGTTTATGGCTTAGGTCCTATAACACTTCAATTAATTCTTAGTAGACACTTTAAAAAAGGTTACAAAATACTTTTTAAAATGTTTTGAAATGCTGAGGGTTTAGGGTTTAAAATGTTATAAAATTCTTAGGGATTAGAGTTTAGGGTTTATGGTTTATAAAACATCAGTTAATCTTTTTAATAAACACTTAGAAAAAAATTACAAAACACTTTCCAAAAAGTTATAAAATGCTTATGTTTTATGTTTAAGGGACACATTAGTAAATTCTTTTAATAAACACTTTAAAAAAAGTTACAAAGCTCTTGTTAACATTTTATAAAATTATTTTGGTGTAGGTTTTATGGTTTATGGTTTACAACACTTTAGTGAATTCTTTTAATAAACACTTAAATTTTTTTACAAAATTCTTATTAAAATGTTATAAAATGTTTAGGGTTTAGGGTTTTAAAATGTTACAAAACGCTTGCTAAATTGTAATAAAATGCTTAGGGTTTAGGGTTTATAACAATTTAGAAAATTCTTTAAATAAACACTTAATTTTTTTTTTATAAAGGCTTGCTAAAATGTTATAAAATACTTAGTGTTTAGGGTTTGGGGTTTAAAATGTTATAAAGTTCTTATGGTTTAGGGTTTAGGGTTTAGGTTGGGGGTGTGCGTATTAGAGCTCACGGTTTATGGTTTATAATGATTTAACAAATTCTTTTAATAAAAACCTATGAAAAAGTAAACAAATGGTTTTCAGGGTTTATGGTTTTTGGGGTTTTAGGGTTTAGGGTTTTTTAGGGTTTAGGGTTTTGTGGTTTATGTTTTTTTTAGTGTTTTTGGGGTTTAGGGTTTAGGTTTTATAACACGTTAGTAAACTCTTTTAATAAACACTTGAATAAAAGTTACAAAACACTTTCTAAAATGTTGTAAAATTCTTAGTGTTTAGTGTTTACCGTTTAGGGTTTACGGTTTTGGATTGAGAGTTTCGGCTTTAGGGTTTAGGTTTTAGGTTTTATGGTTTGGGGTTTATGATTTATGATTTATAATAGTAATGTTACAAAACGCTTATTAAAATATTAAAATAAAATAACGTTTAGGGTTTAGGATTTATAACATTTTAGTAAATTCTTTTAATAAACACTTAAATAAAAGTTTCAAATTCTTTTTAAAATGTTATAAAACGATTAGCGTTTAGATTTTAGGGCTTTGGGTTTATGGTTTAGGGTTTCTAGTTTATGGTTTAAGTTTTATAACACTTTAGTAAATTCTTTTAATAAGCACTTAAAGAAAAGTCACAAAACACTTTTTAAAATGTTGTAAAATTCTTAGGGTTTAAGTTTTAGGGTTTATAACACTTTATTAAATTCTTTTAATAAACACCTAAATAAAATTTAGAAAACGCTTTTTAAAATGTTATAGAATACATAGGGTTTATCTTTTAGGGTTTTAGATGTAGTGTTTGGGGCTTAGGGCTTAGGTTTTATAACACTTTAGTAAATTATTTTAAATAAGACTTAAATAAAAGATACAAAACAATTTTTAAAATTTTATAAAATGATTAAGGTTTAGGGTATAGGGTTGAGGGTTTTGGGTTTACGGTTCAAGTTTTAGATTTTCGAGTTTATAACAATTTAGTAAATTATTTTAATAAAAAGTTAAATTAAAGTTACAAAACACTTTTGTAAGTGTTATAAAATACTTAGGGTTTAGGGTTTTGGGTTTTGGGTTTAGGTTTTAGGGTTTAAGGTTTATGATTTATAATAGTTTAGAAAATTCTCTTAATGGACACTTAAATGAAAGTTACAAAACACTTTTTAAAATGTTATAAAATGATTAGTATTTAGGGTTTGGAATTTGGGGTTTGGGGTTTAGGGTTTAGGGTTCATGTTTTAGGATTTAGGGTTTATAAGAAATTAGTATATTCTTTAGTAAATGCTTTGAATAAACATTTAAGTAAAATTTACAAAACACTTTTTAAAATGTTATAAAATACATAGGGTTTACGGTTTACACTTTAGGGTTTAGGGTTAGGGGTTTATGCTTTAGATTTTAGTGTTTACGGTTTATAGCACTTTAGTAAATGTTTTTAGTAAACACTTAAATAAAAGCTACAAAACTTTTTTAAGATTGTCATAAAATGCTTAGGGTTTAGGGTTTAGAATTTAGGGTTTATGATTTACGGTTTGGGGTTTAGAGTTTATGGTTTAGGGTTAAGAGTTTAGGGTTTATAACACCTTATAAAATGCTTAGGGTTTAAGTTTTAAGGTTTTTAGTTTAGGGTTTAGGTTTTGGGGTTTAGGGTTCATGGTTTCAGGTTTTTAACACTTTAGTAATTGTTTTAATAAACACCTAAATAAAAGTTACAAAAACTTTTTAAAATGTTATAAAATGCTTATGGTTTAGTGTTTACGATTATGGGTTTAGGATTTATGGTTTATGGTTTAGGGTGGTTTATGGTTAAGGGTTTGGGGTTTAGGGTGTAGAGATGAACCACCCCACATTAAACGGGTATCTACTGCTACATAGTACACATAATGCATTCATCCCATCGAGCCTCGAGGAGTTATGAAGAAAACTAAATAAAAGGAAAAATGTTTATGAAGAAGGGTGGAAAAGCAAAGGTGAGGGTATCTCATGTACCATGATTTTCTCCCTCCTACTCTCACATACCGAGGTGTGGTCAATCCTTATTATAGATACTGATAAAATTATTAGGGTTTATGGTTTAGGGATTAGTGTTTGGTGTTTAGGGTTTAGGATTTAGGGTTTATAACATTTTTGTAAATTCTTTTAATAAGCACTTAAATAAAAGTTACAAATTGTTTTTAAAATGTTATAAAATTCTTAGACTTTAGTGTTTAGGGTTTAGGGTTTATAACAATTTAGTGAATGATTTTAATATATAGTTAAATAAAAGTTACAAAACACTCTTTAAAATGTTATAAATTAATTAGGGGTTATGATTTACAGTTTAGGATTTAGTGATTAAGGTTTAAAGTTTATAACACTTTAGTAAATTCTTTTAATAAACACGAAAAGAAAAAGTTACAAAACACTTTTGAAAATGTTATGAAATGCTTAGGGTTTAGGTTTTAGGGTATAAGGTATATGGTTTAGAGTTTGCGGTTTGGGGTTTGGGGTTTAGGGTTTAGGGTTTATTACACTTTAGTAAATTGTTTTAATAAACACTTAAATGAAAATTACAAAACGCTTTTTGAAATGTTATAAAATGATTAGGGTTTAACATTTCGGGTTCAGGTTTTTCGATTTAGGATTTATAGTTTAAGGTTTAGTTTTTATTGTTTAGGGTTTATGGTTTTGTGTTTGCTGTTTAGAGTTTAGGTTTTAGGGTTTATAACACTTTAGTAAATGATTTTAATAAAGACTTAAATAGAAGTTACAATATGTTTCTTAAAATGTTATAAAATTATTAGGGTTTAGCGTTTAGCATTTAGAGGTAAGGGTTTATGGTTTAGTGTTTGTGGTTTATAGTTTAGGGTTGAGGGTTTATAACACTTTAGTAATTTTTTTTTTAATTAAATAAAAATCACAAAAATCTTTTTAAAATTTTATAAAATGCTTAGGGTTTGGGGTTTAATGTTCACAACTTGGGGTTTAGGGTTTAAGGTTTAGTGTTTAGGATTTAGGGTTTATGATTTAGGGTTTAGGGTTTCAGGTTTAGAGGTTATGGTTTAGGGTTTATAGCACTTTAGTAAATGATTTTAATAATAACTTAAATAAAAGTTTCAAAATGTTATAAAATGATTATGATTTAGTGTTTAGGGTTTGGGATTTAAGGTTTAGGGTTTAGGGTTTATGGGTAAGGTTTGGGGTTTCGGTTTAGGTTTAGGGTTTACTGTTTATGGTCTACAAAATATTACTAAATGATTTTAATAAACACTTAAAAAAATTTACAAAACAATTTTTAAAATGTTATAAAATGGTTAGGGTCTAAGGTTTACGATTTAGGGTTTTGGGTTTGGGGTTTAGGGTTTAGGATTTTGTTTTTATGGTTTAGGGTTTATAACACTTAGTAAATTATTTTAATAAACACTTAATTAAAAGTTACAAAATTCTTCTTAAACTATTTATTTTTCTCAAATACAAAATTTGGACCACCATCTCTACATTGTGTCTTGTGGTGTCTTGTCTATTCTTGTTCTTCGAGTTGTAGGTTCTTCTACTACATTTCATGCTAGTCACAGCAATGTAAGGTCCCTACTGTCACCTCCCATTAGTTTCTTGCAAGTCTCTTATCATTCTATCGCCTACATATGCTATATAATCTCTACACACTTGTACATTACACAATGTTGGTTTCCACATCTATCCATGGAAATATCTTGACGCAAGTTAACTTTCACATTTGATCATAATCAAACCACTCTTTGATGTCTAGGTTCACCGAAACTTGAACCAAGGTGAAGGTATACAAAATTGAAAGAGAAAGGAAAGGGACAACAAAGGCAAAAAAATCTTGCACTAAATCTTCCTTATATCCAATACCTAAATAACTCCCCCATCATGATCTTGGTGTATGAAAATTAGAATGAATATTGCAAACATTTAAGGATGTACTCTAATAGATGTTTTGGCCCCTTTCTACGAATATTTGATTGTAACTTTTTCCCTAAATGGAGTAGGTGCTAAATCTATTTATGCATTCAAAAATTCATTTTAAACAAGAGGAAATCATAATCTCACCCAAAAGTTTATTATCGAATTTTAGTAAAATAGGCCAAAATTCTTATGCTTTGGTAGGTTTAAGTAACTATCTTTTGTGGGATGGGCGTAAATCCACTTGTCAATTATTATAAGGGCATGCTAATTACTTATAATTTGAAAGAAGTGACATCATGATAGGTGCCTCCACCATTTTATATTTGTCAAATTTCCCTTCATGTGTTATCTTAGGTTGTGGAAAGAATCTATCAACACCTCATGTGTCCCTAAGGCATTAAGAAAGGGAGGTGAATTGAAATTTTGCTATCAAATCCATGAATATTTGAATTATTATTTTTGAATTCCAATTTGGGAGTAGAGTGTAAGAAGATATATCAAATAATCCCGAACACTCTCCAACAGCTAGTATACGATGCAATATTTTAATAGCTATAAAAATATGACTCATTTTTTATTTTCAAAGGAAGTTAAAGGGAAACAATTTTTTTTTCCTGAAATTTAGGAAGAATGATTTATCATTCATGGAATTTCATACGTCAAATGTTGCAATCAAACAATTTGTTTGTAATAGGGGCATTCTTGGAAGCTAGATTTAGCTTTAGAATAAAAAAAATACCTTTGCCAAGTCAAATTTACATTCTTTCTAGAAATTATTTGACCTATAGGAAACTAAAGATATTAAATTGCATAAATGATTAACTAATCACAGTTTTGCTCAAAAATGAAAGTGTCCATAAATTCTAAAATGTAGTGTCAAGTTGAAGTGCTTACTGTTCTCAATCCAATGACATTCATTTTACCTCAATCTGACACCATATGCTCAAGTTATCATGTGCTCATTCTTTGGCCAAAGAATTAAAAATTCCAGTAGGTTCGTTGACTGGTGAGTTGACTAGGTTGATCATATAGTGAGTTAGCAGAGTGACTATGTAAGATACGAGCTGTTGACAACTTGCTAAGTGTCATCCTCTGGTTCTTTTAATTCTGGCACATTTGATTGGTGCGTGCTAGTTTTATGTGGACCAAAAGTTGGATGTCATGCGGGTGAGTCATGGGCTGCCACATGCCACCCTAGGGTTAATTAAAATTTTGGTATGGGTCTTATTGAGGTTGAAGGGATTTGAACCCCCAACCTCCCACTCCATAATGGAGCACCTCACCAACATGCCACATGGTAGTTCTTAACATAGCATAGAACGAACTATTATATAAAGTTTAAGTTTAGAGATTTAGGAGGGAGGGGTTGGGTTACAAGCCCCGACCCCTAGTCATATTTGGTGCCATATACCTACGACACAATGGTAGAGAGGGGCACAGGACGTTTAGACCAATCATGGTCACGATACTAATCACATGACCTAGACATTCAACAGAAGGTCCGAAGGTGGAGGAGCGCTTGGTAATAGCCAAAGGTCTTGGGTATATGCTCCACCAAGAGACTGTTTTGAATGCACTTGTAGAGGCACTAAGGCAAGGGGTCCAAACCCACATCCTAATGATCACACATGTGACCTTGGCATCAACAGTTAAGGGCCTAGTGGGAAGGGCAGGCGGTTAGCCTCACCTTGAGACTCGTGGCACCCACATGACCACGTGCTCATTTTTTAGGGGCTAGTGTGATTGGGGTAGGCGTTAAGACTCAGCCCACAACCCTCTAAGGACTATGTGACCACATTTCTCAAACTTAAGGGTTAGTTATTTTTAATTTGAAATATTTTCTTTTAATTTTCATTAAAAAAAATCTTTTTTCTTTTTCTCTCTAAGTTATATTTATATTTATATTTATCTTAATTCCTAATATTTTTTATATTCTTTAAAATTAATTCTTTTTTTTTGTCTTTTCATTGTTATTTTATTTTTTAAAATTAACTTTATTTTTCCTCTCTAACATTCATTTTAAATATAATAATATTTATTTTACTTACTATTGTGATTTAGTGGTTGCAATTATGCTATATTTACTAGCTTTCTTCAAGCTCTCTAAAATTCATTTTAAATATAATAATATTTATTTTATTGATTGTTGTGATTTAGTCATTGCATCTCTACTATATTTATTTGCTTTCTTCAAGCTATCCATTTATGTCCTCATGTTCAAAACACATCCATACAATTTTATATGTGATTTTCTCTCGAAAATATTTATATAAATCATGAATCGCAAAATCCTACATCCCAAGTATTTAATATGTTTTCATATTTCATTCATAAAATTTATTAATTCCCAATCTAATAAATATCTTTAAATATTTGGACAATAAGTAATAAGCATTGATTATAAAAATCTTATTTACACTATGAATGTTAAATTCTAATTAAAAAAATAAATAAAACACAAGGAAACATCTTTTACTTGTTTGTTAAGTAAATTTTTGTATACTTTATATTTATCTTTTAACATTAAATATAATAATAATTTAGGAAATAGAAATATAATACATGAATGTTTGTGAAATTAATAATTTGTTCACATTTATAAAATTATTTTAAAAAATAAATATTAAATATTAAGAGAATAATTTAATTTATATTTTTTTTATAATTATAAATATTTGGTAATAACTAAATTAAAATATTTTTGGGGTTGAGGGTTTGTGATTTTGTGTTTAGGGTTTAGGGTTTTGTTTTTATGGTTTAGGGTTTATAACACTTTAGTAAATTCTTTTAATAAACACTTAAATAAAAGTTACAAAATTATTCTTAAACTATTATAAAATTCTTACGGTTTAGGGTTTAGAGTTTAGGGTTTAGGTTTTGGGGTTTTGGTTTTGGGGTTTTGGTTTTAGGGTGTATGGTTTAAGGTTTATAAAAATTTAGTAAATTATTTTAATAAAAACTTAAATAAAAGTTACAAAACCCTTTAAAAATGTTATAAAATGCTAAGGGTTTAGGGTTTAGTTTATAGGGTTTCGGGTTTATTGTTTAGGGTTTAGAAGAGAACAACAATAAAATACATATCATAAACTAAAACCACATCCATTAAAAATTCTATGATAATAAAATATCAATTTGTAAATTCTACGTTTATTTTGTTTATGTTTTATCATCGTCAAGAGGGACTTCTAATATATTTTTAAATCTATATTGAATGATTGTGGTTACAAAAAAAATCTTTGTCATAGTCACTTTTGATGTTGTTATTATTTGTATTCTTGAAAAGTATATATTGATTAAAAGAAATCATGAAAACAAGTGATTTTCAAACATAAAAAATGGTGCTAATTCTTACAAAGAAAATCCATAGCCATAGATTTTTGTAATATTATAACAAGTTATCAACTCCACCCATTCTATACCATAACAAATTATTTAACTAATAAATTAGTTATTGATTTTTTTTAAAGTGGCATTGTTCATTCATGATTAATATCGTTTTATTTAAATTATCAAATTTATAAATTTCTTTGAAGAAGAGAAAAATAGAAAGACATAATAAAAAAGAAATATTCACAATAATCATAATCACTACAGTCATTCCTCAGAGTGATGAACATACTTAACTTGAGTACTTAGATAAAGAGAGAAAGCCCCTCCCTCAAAATAAATACAAATTTTATTAATATGGGGTTTGAGCTTTTACAAATAATAGTATAATTTACAGATAAATAAATAAATTACAATCTCAATCATTTTCATTTTCCATTCTCTATTTCCTCACAATAACATTAGAAAATGTATATTAATAATAATATATGGAGGAAAATAATTATATTGTTAAAAGTTTGAAAAATGATTTACCATAAAATGAGGAAAAAAATAAAATAGATTCTATCAGCAGTGAGAAGGATTAAAATGGGTTTCACCTAATATTTATGGAGATCTTAAATTGAAAATCTAAATATAAGAGATTCTAAAAATTAAAAAGAAAACTAAATAAAATTTAACAAGACTATTAAATTTTCTTAAACCCTTTCATTAAAATTAAAAATAAAGTATAAATCTAAAATTAAAGAAATAGCACACATCTATCAACCTAATATCATTCCATATACCACTAACTTGTTATTCTCTTCCATAAATGTGATTTATTAGTAAGTAATTTAATAAAACAAAAAAATAAAATAACAATGATTAATTAAAAACTCACTTCCAATAGTGGAACTGTTCAAATTACTTATCCCATCCTCCGCGAATGGCCAATGGTGAAGATGACTATCCTATTTCTCTTAGCTGGATGAAGAAAGTGGAAAATTCCAATGATGTCCCTTATGGTTTTACAATGATGTCCCTTAGGAGAGCTCACCCCCGAGCAACCTAATAGAGCCATTGAGCCTAAGTATGTTAGGACACTTTATTCATACATTTTTATTCATAATCCTTGGTTTGTTCCATGTTCTTCTCCCGTAGACATTTTAGGCCTCAAGATGACTTTCCCACTAGAATGTTTTGGGAAGAATAGGGGGTTGTGTTTGGGCTT
The DNA here is from genome assembly GCA_000404065.3 of Pinus taeda. Taxonomy (NCBI): domain Eukaryota; kingdom Viridiplantae; phylum Streptophyta; class Pinopsida; order Pinales; family Pinaceae; genus Pinus; species Pinus taeda. The sequence goes on from APFE030209709.1 coordinate 18,151, forward strand.
CTCCACTCTTGTTGAACCATTCGAGTGTGATGTAGGCCTCTCATCTTTTTGGTTGTTTTTGATGCCTAGATAAATAGCTAATGTCAAGTGAGGAGCATATTACTACCAAGAGAGTGGTTGTCCTAGAGCTCAAATTTGACCTGAGAGCTCAACCAATCGTTACTCGGATTTGACCACTTAAACAATTTAAGAAGAGATCGCTTAGGTGGAAAGGGAACTTTCAGATGAGCGACATAATCCTACCAAAGATGTAGGTGTTTGCTGAGGTTGAAGATTGGATTGTTGATGTTGGTCATACAAGCATTGTTCTTACAAGAATTTAATGGTAAATGGGGACTCATCCTAATCCTTGGTGCCCTCCTAGGAGAAATAAGCATCCCATCCCAATAAATATTATTGATCCCGGGAAATATGCATGCATGCCTATCTTCCTATGTATATTTAGTTTTCATTTATGTTTTCTTGTCTTAGCTCCGTGTCTTAGCTCTGTGTCTTTTCATATTTTGAAACATTTGATGTTACTTATTTGGTTGGGCTTCAGTGGTAGTCCGACACACTTTCTTATGCTATGAGTGTAAATTTATAAATCCAAACATTAGAAAATTTTACTTCCCAATAAAAGAAAACACAAAAATGTTTTAATATTAAAATTTGAAGTTAATTACAATAAAATTTTATAATGCATAGTTTAAAAATTATAATTATATATATATATATATGAGCTTTTTTTAAATATTAATATGTGTAATGTTTAAATAGAGATATACATTCATTTAAGAAAAAAATATAATCTTTACAAAAAGCATTTGAAATACATTTATAATTAAATTTAAAATCAGTTGTTTATTACTAAATTATAATTAAGAAAAACATTTAAAATAATGAAAAATTATTTTTTAAATTTAATAGTTTAAAGAAATAAAATTTTGCAAAAATAAATATGGACTTAAACAATGAGAATATATATCTTAAGGTTTTTTTTTTTTTTTTACAAAATGTGCAATAATTCATAGAACATCTTATAAAAATAATTAATTAAATGTTAAAATAAATTCATGTTGCCAACCATAACCAACAAAGTTAGGTACAATATGTTTGGTAGTCTTTTACAATGGTGTAAACAAATGTTTACTCTACTGTCTTGTAGACTTTTAGTGCCGCATAAATAAATGTTGACGCTACTCCACACTCTCCCAACGGATGGTATAAGGACCACAACATCATTGTGTTAGCTTTTTCCCAACAGATGGAGTCAGGACCACAACATCATTATCCTAACTTTTTCTGAATTCCTGAATCAAATCACATCACTCTAGCCCTAGCAACCTTCGGAGACATAGGATTTCGACAATGTTAGTCGTCACTCAATGCCTCCCAGTCATCGGAAAATTCAAAAGCTCCACAACTTGCACGCGTAATGGGACTATGACCTGTAGATTTAACAATTCAATAAAACCTCATATAATCTCCTCTATACTAAATATGACGTGTCTACTCAATAATATGTCTTAAGAATTCTGGGCCTGAGAGATATTTTCTACTCAATACTAGATATGCGTTTTCCCCTTTGCTTTAGTGGATGGTGGCTAGTGGAATGAAGAACAGAAGAGATGGTAGCTGCGGTGTGTGTGGGCTACAAGAAATGAGGCTGAAGGAATTGGAAGTTGCCACTTTCAACTTCGTCTACTTTCCATGGGCTATTATTGGAGGATGGGTTCTATATTTGTGAGAATTTTCACAATTGCAAGTGAGTTTTCCATTAATTATTATTTTTCTTTTTGTTTTATTAAATATCATATTAATAATCTATTTCAGGGATCACATTATAATAACTTTTTGGGTGGATTTAATGATGTTAGGTTGATAACTGGTTATTATTTTTTTCTTTGTACATTTTATATTTCATTTTAAATTTAATAAAAAGGTTTAAGAAAATTAATTTAATAGTTTGGTTAAAGTTTATTTGGGTTTATTTTTAAATTTGTACAATTTTTTCTATTTAAATTTTCAATTTAAGATCTCTATAAATATTGGGTGAAAGTTATTTTATTGAAATGTAGTAAAAAATATAAAATGGTGATAATTTGTTTAAATAAATTGATATTAGTAATGAATGAACAATGGGAATTTAAAAAAATAAAAAAATAATTAAATTGAACTTTGTTCTCCCACAATGAACTAATGAACTTGGGTTGTACAACTTTTCTTCCTCGTGGATCAAACCTTAAGCTCCTTCAATCTATGCCTCATTTAGCAGTCACCTTAGTCTTTCAATGGTGATGCATGTAGGGCCAACTTGGTCCAATATCACACTTCCATCCAATATTTCACATGTTTCCAGTACCAAATTTTCCAACCTAGACCTTTGATTTGACTAGAAAATAAACATGAACAACAAGATACACATACCTTTCTTTCAAACACACTCTTGGTCCTCTTGTCCTAAATATCTAAGCTTATTGAGATATGGTTACGGCACACCAACAACCCTAAATAGCTACTCCCAACTATGTTTCCCTTCTTGAAACACATGCTCTTCTTTTATTTCCTTTCTAGATTTCAACACATTATTTTGGGCATAAGGAACCTCCTTAAAGCACCCTACAATTCCCTGTCTCACGAAAAGAAGTGATATGATCTCTCTTGAAGGGAAGAAACCCTTGTTCAACAACATTTCTCCTTTGAGTAACTATGGCTAGGGAAGAGATCTTTTACAAGCCCTCTCAACCCTCCAAATTATGTGTCCAACAAGATGTTGTAGCATCACTTCCTATGGTGTGAATATAGATCCAAGCACCACACAAAAGTAGCAAAAAAATTCATCCAAACTTACCTTAGAACTTTTGCATTTCCATCAAGGATATCCACACCCAAACATAACAAAAACTCCTCCACATTTTGTGCCAAATTCATCCTCCTTGTTATTTTGTGAGCTACCTCAAGTTCTCTATCTATCTCAGAGTTGCACTTTGGATGTGCTCTAAACCTCCAATGCTTAACATCTATTTTTATGCACACACGTGGCTCCACGAATTTTTCCTTGGACCATAATTTAGCCCACGTTGACCTTCCCAACTAGACAAATTAACCACAAGCCACATATAAAAATTAATATCTCTTATTAGAGACATCTATTTTGTGTGAACTTTTCTACCCTTTTTTCCTCTAGGTGTCCTCTAATACCTCCAAGTATCAAATGAGTCAAAGTCCAATTGTTTGTTTCCCAACTCATTTATGTGCAAAACCCAAAGCTTGGGTTCCAATACCACATCATTTTGGTTGTGATTCTTCCTCCAAAAACTGATTTCTAGGGCTTCAATTACTTCCCAAGCTACTAAATCTCAACAAACGCTTTAGATATAGATCCACAAGAGATTTCCTATTAGACTACAATTAACCATATGTTTGTAGAAATAAGTCAATAGGCTAACAAAATATTCCCAATACCACCATAAGCTTGAGAAGGGTGAGGGGATATAATTTTACCCTTTTCAGACATTGGAAAATAAGATGGGAGGAAAGAAAAATTATACACAAGGAAATTCAAATTTTACATATAAGTACCTAACATGGAATCTTCTAAGAAGATTCAAACGTGAACATATAATATCAATTGACAAAAAATTTTGATGGGTCTTTAAATACAACGCTAGAAATACCGAAACAATTTAGACTCAATTTTGTGAGAAGTGTTGGAGCATACCTAAGAAAAAGGTAAAATAGTAAAGAAGTGTAGAATTGCAATAATTTCTAGCATCATCTATTGGAGGAGAGGAAGTTAGGTCCATGTCCTCTCATTGTAGTTTTGTTTTAGGCTTCTTTTTTAGATTTATTTTGTTTGTTTTTTTATCTATGTAGGTATTGGTGTCCTTTTTATAGTATTTTTTTGTTGATTTATTCTTCATTATAGCTTAGCTTATTTTCTCGATCCTTCGTGTTTTTTTATGTATTTTATGATTTGATGTTGACCCTATTTTATTTATTGATTAATATATATATATATATATTATATTATATATCTAATATATATATTATATTTCTTTTGGCTTTCGTAATATTTTGTCTTTATTTTTATTTAGTAAAGGATCTGCCTTGATCAGGGTATTACTCCTTGTTAATAATATTTTAACTTCCCTTGGATTTTTTAAATAAATTAATTTTTACAATATTATTTTTCAAAAACTAGTCGTTAATAATAGCCCCGTACTATTAATAGTTTCTAAAAAATTATAATATATATTATTAAATATATTTTTCAAAAACTAGATATTTATATATCCTTATTTATTAATAGTTTTTAATAATTAATAAACTAATATCATTATTTCTATATTATTTTTGGAAAAATAGTCATTTAATATAGCCATTAATAATATTTGTTTTCAATATATTAATAAATTGATATCATAATTTATTTTTATTGTTCAAATATAGTCGTTACTTGAAATTATGTCTCTACATTTCTCTCTATCTAATCATTTTCCATGGCCTTCCTCTTCATCCGGTCTTGATGATGAACCACACTTGTTGGTTCAAAACAACTCGACCAAAATTTTCTATTATGTACTTTCTACCTAAAGTCTTTGCTAAATTAAATTGGTCTGACTATCTCGACATAATATATGGGGAAATGTATGCATCATTGTATCTTTTGTGATTGGCTTCTCAAGAGAAGATAATATAAAGTAACACTTTGTTGGTTCTATGCTACATCATTTCTCTTCGTCCATTCCTATGTTCCTTATCTTCATGTGATTTCTTGTTTTCCTTTATACTTGTAACCAATGGTCATTGCCTACTACATTACAACAAGTATATATCATTTTTTTTGGAATATTTTTCTAAAATATAAAATATTGTAAAATATTTGTGGATCTTTCAATGAATCGTAAAATCTTGTAAAATATTAGTGAATCATTCACTTAATTATAAAATCATGCACCTTATTGTTGAATCCCTCATTTAATCTTTACATCAAGTTATTTTTCCTTCTTATGCATTAATTCTCTAATAGAAAAATAGTTATCCATTTATTTCACTTCAAATAAACCAACATATTTAGGATTTTGTGGTTCATCAACATCTACAAGTTTTTCAGCTCCTTGGTGTGTAGCTAATATAGTAACTATTGTGTTTCGTTCTTCAATCAAAACTCTAATAATTGCTCATCAATAAACAATTTTTTGAAATTACACCAAATGCGCAATAAGATTGACTAAGAGACAAAATATATAATGAAATTTAATTTCCTATATGATAAAAAAAAAAAATTAACACAAACTCATATAAAGCCACAATTTTTATTTCAAAAATATAGCCCACGAAGAAAAATTTGCATTACTTAGTATAACATGTTACAAAATATGTATCATCAAAGGATTTCCACTTCAAAAGTGATAACACACTAAACAGTGTCTCATCCTCCACTAATTGCATGTATTGCTCCTTTAGCCTTTCCCTCAAAAGTACAATTTCATTAAAAGAATGTTTTTCCCATGATAATAGGTGTATATCTCCACCTTCACCTCCATCTCCTCCTCCTCCTAGTCCACCTCCAACTCCATCTCAACCTCCACCTCCTTCTCCTCCACCAAATCCAGCTACTCCTCCTCTCCTCCACCTCCACCTCCACCACCTTCTCCTCCTCCTCCTCCTCCACTACCTCCACATCCCACACCACCTTATCCACCACCAACTCCTCCTCCACCACCTCCCCCTCCTCATATTTCTCATCATCCACCTCTATCTCTTCATCCACCACCTCCTCTTCCCCCACACTCAACCCCACCCCCAACACCACCTCTACCTCCACCTCCTCCACCGCCTCTACCTCCTCCACCACCAACTTGACCACAACCTCATCCTCTTCCTACACCTCCACCTAAACCTCCACCTTCACCTCCTCTGCCTCATCCTCCACATCCACCTCCACCTCCATCTTCACCTCCTCCACCACCTCCGCCTTCTCCTCCTCTGCTTCCTCCTCCTCCTCCTCCACCTAAACCTCCACCTCCACCTTACTCCTCCTCTCCCTCACTCCTCCTCTCCTCCTCCCATCCACCACCACCTCCACCTCCACATCCTCCACCTCCACCTATATCTCCACCACCTCATACTGCACCTTCACCTCCACCATCTTAATCTCCACTCCCTCATCCACCTCATCCTCCACCTTGACCTCCTCCACCTTCACAACCTCCTCCTCCACCTCTACTTCCTCCTCCCACATTTCCACCTCCATCTCATCCTCCATCACCACGTCCTCCTCCCCCTCTGCCTCACCCACCTTCACCTCCTCTACTTGCACCTCAACCTCCACCTTCAACTCCTTGGCCTCTTTTTCCACCTACACCTCCACCTCCAATGCCTCCCCCTCCCTCTTCTCCTCCACCACCTCCACCATCTCCCCCTCTCTCTTCTCCTCCACCACCTCCACCTTCGCCTCTTCCTTCACATCGTCCTCCACCTCATCCTCTTGGTCCTTCACCTACACCTCCTCCTCCACTTCCACCTCCTCTTCCTCCACGTCATCCACCTCCACCTCCACCTCCACCACCACCATATGCTCCTCCTCCTCCTCCTCCAACTCCACATCCTCCATAAACTCATCCTCCACCTCCACAAACACCTCCTCAACCACCTCCATGTCCATCACCTCCTCCACCTCATCTTCCTCCAACTCCATCTCCACCTCTACCTCCGCAATTCCATCTCCACCTCTGTCTCTTCCTCCTCATCGTCCATCACTAGCACCACCACCACCTCCTTCTAAACATCCTCCTCCTCCACCTCCACCCCCTCCTCCACGAGCTCCCCTGCCACCTCCTCCACTTCCCCCCCATCCTCCTCCTCCACCACCTCCACCACCTCCTACACCTCATGCTCCTCCACCACCTCATGCTCCTCCACCAACACCTGCTCAACAAACACCACCACCTCCTCCTTAGCCTCCACCTCCACCACCTCCTCCATATCCTCCTCCTACTCCACCTGGACCAACACCACCACTTCCTTCACCTTCACCTCCTCCTCCACCACCTCCTCTTACTCCACCACCACAACCCACCTCCACTACCTCCTCACACCACCACCTCCTTCACCTTCACTTCCTCCTCCACCACCTCCTCTTACTCCACCACCACAACCCACCTCCACCACCTCCTGCTCCACCTCTGCCTCTGTCACAAAACCTAAAAAAACCAAAATTGCATATCATTTCATTCTCTTTATTTATTATACTACATATCATTTCATTATGTTTATTTAGAATACTTATTGTTTTATTCTTTAGAGTGATAATTCAGAGATCAATATATACATGATAATATAAAAAATAAGATGTATACAAATTTGTAATATAAATTAGTAATTATGAGAACAACAATTTAGTTAAAAAATTTTGTAAAATTTATATAAATAGTATCAAAAGTTGTTGACAAAAATCACGTTGTTTACAAAAATCACTCAAATTCAATGTTTATTTTTAATGTCCAAAACTATTTAAAATCAATAGATTAATTATATAAAATATTTGAAAAATAAGATAAACAAAAAGCAGAATTACGATAGAATTTACTGGTAACATACAATCACAACAAAACTTTATAAAACCTCCATTGGTCATAAGCGATATTATTGTCGTGTTCCATCTACTTAGTGGAGATTATTGTTATGTTATGGTTCTATTTTCCTCACGGAAGCCCCTGGGGCTTGAGCTAACAGTTTTCAGTTTACAACATATGCAGCGTTTTTCTCTGGACAGTACATATATAATATAACTTTTTCTTTTCGTTTTTTCAAGAACTTGTGTTGCATTTATATACTGAATAATTTGATTTTCCCTAAACTAATCATTCACTTTCTTAATAGTCACTTCATTGCCTCGAAATAAGAAATTAACTGCATGAAGAAATTTTAAAACACAGAAGATCAAATACTTGCTCGGGCCAGAGACTATGAAAACCTGTATGGATTCATGAAGCGAATTGACAGCTTCCATGGGATCTTCCTATCGCACACACTTCATACAAATCTTCAATAATTTCTTCCGAGAAATGGAGTAATGCAAAAATGGAAACTTTTTATTAGAAAATCGATCCACACGATAACCTCCTTCGCAGATATGTTCAGACGCAGGTTGTCTCTCGCATATTTATTGCTCTTGCCAGCGGTTCTCATGGATCACCATTTGTCAGACATGATATTGTGTGAGTATAACCACACGCCGCCTTTGTAGAAACCACAAATTGAACGTCTGGAAGTGAACAGGCTCCCAAGATAAACAAGAAAAACATTGTGGATCGAGCGCACCAACTCATATATTCAGTCTGACCTTCTCCAACATGTAAGAAGAAATGGAAAAAATGGTGAAAAACGTTCGTTAAAGTCTAAAAGCTTCTCAAGATAGACAAAAAATTATGTGGATAAGAAAAAAAACTAGCGAGAATTCTAGGATGGTGATCATGTTTATTTGTGGGTTAATCTAAAAATGAGTACTCTTAGGTGGGGAAAGTGTGCAAAGCTAGCACCCGAGTTTTGTGGAAATTATCAGATCTTAGAAAGGGTAGGACTAGTTTCATACCAACTTTCATTATCTAGTGACATTCAGATTCATAATGTATTCCAAGTCTCTCTTTTAAAGAATTATATATATGATTACATGCACATTATAAATTGGCAGGATATATAGGTAAAGGGTACTAAAAATGGTAAATATAAACCTCTTCATATATACCTATATGTCAGAATAATGACTAAATTGTGATTGTCGTAGGTCGAACTAGGCTGAGAGTTTCTGGAAGAACCTCTATGTATACTCGACCAGAGAGAAATAATGCTACGAAAGTGAGTTGTCATCCAGGTTAAAGTGAGGTGGAGGAACTTTAGCTCAGAGGAAGCAACCTATGAAGGAAAATGATTTATGCATGAGGAATATCCCGAGTTGTTCCATCAATGGTCATAAGATAAACATTGTGGATGGTGTTACGCTCAAGGGAGGAGAGATGTGACATCCCTAGGTGTTGTAAATATTTAATTAGTTACTTTAATATGGTGAAATTAGTAATTTACTAAGTAGAGGAAGATATGGATTCTAGAATATTTTGAAATGGTAAATAGTTATTGGTTTTATTTATTTAAAAACAACACATGGTCTCTATGAGATGTTCTGGAATTTACAGATGGAGACTCAATAATTCTCTCTTATCCAACAATTAACAGTTAGAAGAAGTTATCTATTTTTTAGTTCTTCTCTCTCTTTTTCAAAAGGAAGGATAGGGAGAGTAAGGTGGAAAGAGGAAGGTAGGATGATGCCTACAAGTGAGTTCCTTGAGTTGGATCAGAACTAGTGGGAAAGACTTCAATAGGTAGATTTTCCTTGTGGAAGGAAAGAAAAAATTATAGGCTAGACTTGGAGGTCCTGATGTCAGTGAATTAGAACTGCTATCTAGGCAGCCGCTCTGGATTATGAGGAGCTTGGGGGGAGAAGATTTGATGTAATATCCAATTTCTCATTGGAAGGGTCGTGTAGCCTTGCCAATTGGGAGGCTAATAATAATTTTCTAAGAGAAGTTAAATACGAATATCTAAGTACAAATAGACAGTACCATAAGAGATAGAAGGGATGGTTTTCTAATATTTTCAAGAAGCTAAGTCGATGAGGATTATACTTTTAACTTTGTAAAGAAGATTAATCTGAATTGAGTGCGGCGACATCACCCAAAATTATTCTTCACGGCGAACCTTATTGGCACAACCTGAAGAAATGGTTTTGTGGGATGTCCACTAGGCTTTAGAGTCTGTTTTTGCTTATATTGAAACCAAAAGAAGGGTCTATGTCCACAATGGGAATAAAAAGGAAAATTTATTAATTTAGAGTTAATAAATTTGTAATCCGACATCCATTAGTTTCTAAAATTGCATATACTAGCAATTGCACCAAATGTTGCAAAGGAAACGCCGTAAGGCATAAATTTGAGAAAAATCATGATATATAAAAAAAATCATTGAAGATAGGAATTAGTAAACAAGTTGTCATTCAAGCTAGAAGATAAATACAAATCACTTACATTATATGAAATTGACAAATTTTATAACCTTTCCAAAATAGGTTTCCTCTTAATGTTCGAAGATGCTCTTTCAAGTTCCAATAGAACCCTTGTTACTTGGGGGGTTGCTTAAGTCAAT
>APFE030209714.1:0-10091 GCA_000404065.3 Pinus taeda
ATGCACCAAACAACTTAGCAGGCGCCAACCCTCCTTTGGGAAAGTTAACACCCACGTCTATTGCCAGCACGTCATTTCAACTTGTCATGAGTCATCCTTGCAATCGTCTTACAGAGAGCGGTTCGTTTGCGAATATCAATGCTTGACTCATGCGAAAACAACACATGTATACTTAAAAAACGCCTTTAGTTAGATTCCAAAATTAGTAAAAATTTAGCAATTTCTACAATGATTACCTTTTAGAAATGCTTCAATAATTTATTTAGAGAATACTAAATAATTTATTTAGAGAATACTAAACAATTTTATGGTTGCCATTATATAAAGACAAACACAACAAAAAAAGGCGCACACGGAGTATTGATTTATGCATGAAACAGAATTACTAACTGTGTGATCCTTCACTGGTGCTTTCCAGTAGTTTAATAACAATAATCCTCATTGTCCACAAAATTTGTTTGAAATCAGCTTCCTTATCATAATATCAAAGCTATTCAAATGTATTATTCTGCCTCGTAAGGATGATTCAACGAACCTCTAAACATGGAAAAAATTTCTTTGCAACACAAAAAAAAATTATTCGAAAGTCTAGAGCTTCTGGCTTTATTTGCCTGAAAAAAAAAATTGTGCTTAATTCTAATAACAACGAAATAAGATTGGAGCAAGTGAGAATTAAAACTCATTACATCATTCCTCGAATCCCAAAATATTCTAGAAATCTGCCATCAATTAATTTAAAAATATACCGTGTACAATAAGCAACCTTACTTGACTTTTTACGGCAAATATTTTTGTTTTTCAAACAACTTATAATTAAATCAGGAATTCTGGCATTCAAATTTCGTATGCTCCAACGCCATTCAAATTTTAAAGCAGTGCCAGCACAAATATATATAGTGTCACTGTAACCTTCTATACATGGAGGGACTCAATTTAAAAAGTTATTCAATATATTAAAAAACTGCATCTCGTTGACTTGTCAATTAAACCTCAACCTTCCCAAGGCAAATATCTTTGCAGATAAATCGTAATCACGGTATAATTGAAAATAGTAGCATTTTAATTTTCAAGACCTTGGGAAACGGATAAGCTTGGATCAATCTCCAGAAATTTCATAGGGCAAATATCTTGGAAATTTTTGGTGAAAATATCAGAAGAATGTGTTTGGTGCAATCCAAAGACCAGAATAGATCAACTATCTAAAAGAAATATACATTGAAAGAAATGAGTCCACACAAAGATTTCCCACTTTTTCATGTCTCGATGCAACATTGCATAGTCATGTGAAAATAGAGTGCAAACTAAGCTGACAGAATGTAACACAAACACAAACAGAACTAGAAAGTGTCTGTCAACTTCACACTCTGGCAACACTAAAGGACCGAAAAAACTTAATAAGCAAGGGTTCAAATTCAAGATTAAAACCGCATGGGAAAAAAACGATTAAAGCAATTTTTTTTTTTTTAACAATTCTTTCTGCAACAATTAAATTCGATATGAAAAATAGAAAGCAATTAAATCAAACTGCAATTCTTACATAAGGGCGCTCTGATACCAATTGTTAGATTTACTTTGTGGGTTTTCCTAATTACTTTAAACCCTAACCAAGATCTACTCCTTTGTAAGAAATTGAAATTAATGCACAGTGGAACTTACTTTCTATCTTCTAAAGCTCCTGGTCTTGACTTGAGTTATTGGCTCTTGAATCCTTCCAAGAGCTTGCAATCCTTTTCTCTGGCTATCCTTGATAGAGTATCAAGTCTTCAATGGAGCAGACAATTTTTCTGAGTTTATTGCAAGCCTTGGAGACTCAGCCCTTTTATAGCAGTGCAAAACCCCAATCCTAGGGCAGCCGAAATTCAGCCGAAATTTAGTTGTCAAGAAATCTGGACAGCCGAAATTTAGTTGTCAAGAAATCTGGACAGTCGAAATTTAGCTGTCAAGAAATCTATTACTGCTATTATTTTAATCAATTATAATCGGTCCATTAACAATTATAATTGATTAACATTATTCTATATGTATTTGTATCCAAATCCTTATTTAAATACGTATAATGCCATGACTTAATTAATCACATTATTTGGCATATTTTAATCATTATATAAATGTAATCTTGCTGACAGTATTTGATATCATAATCATAATGCACGTATGTCCAATTTAATTATTGTAATTAGACGTCTCTAAATCCAACACAATTAAGAAGCTCAAAGGGGTTTATAGACGAAGAAATGTTATCACACAAACCTATACAAGCAAATTTACCCAACAACGGTAGGAAAACCAACTCTGGTCATAATTGGAAGCCCTCTCTGTTTGCACTGGAATTATTCCAATGTCAGGGGTGTGTAACTAGTGGATGTATGCTGCCACCTATTATCAAATCTGCACATATTCTAAGATGATCAGCACACAAAACACTCATTCTCAGGTTGTCTGTAAACAGTTAAGAAAGAGGCTTGAGTTCACATAATAGTTTTCAATTGGTTGGAATCAAATACCGAAGATATATATAGCCATGAAAACAAATGGATAAAGGAATGTTTCTTTAAGGGCAAGTTATTGAAAGTAAATACACAAGGAACCACCTTATTCTACCATAACAATTAAACCAACACAACAAATGGACTCAGAGAACTAGAAAGGCCACTTGTTGCCCAACAGATTGTTTGCACCATAGGGAGTGATAGGTAACAAGCTTCCATTGATTTCCTTACCTGCGATAGAGTTGGCGGTCAAAGTCTTGTGGATGAAAGAATGAGGAGAATTCTACTGCTACAATATTGTCTAGAGATCGAAATTGTCCAATGCAGGTCGCTACAGATGGTTAGATGAGGAAAAAACAAAAAATTGCAAAGCTGACAGTGAACTGTATGGCTTCCAGTCCAGTTAAGTTGTTGGTTTGATAGAGTTTCAGTTGGCACAAAAGTTGTCACTTATCTTAGGGGAGTTCTGGTAGTCATCATACAATGGGATACATAGATATCAACAAAACTATGATCTAGAGGTTGAATTACTGCTTTGTTTTCCACCTGTAATGTTGGTACGGACCATCAAAATCATTCATGCAATTACTATTTCTTTGCACTGCTGTTGTTTTTATCTTAAGTGGCATGTTGTTTCCACACTGTTCCAGCTCTAAATAGGTTCACAACTAGTCGAGATATACATTTGATTTAGATGTTGTTTGGTTGATTTGTTTGGTTCAAAAAGTTGCCTGGAATACCGTCCTCGAGTGGAGACCTTGATTATCTTAATTAAGGAAAAGGGTTTGTCTAAGCCGGCAACGTTTTCACCCTGATTGATGTGGTGATATTTTTTTCCCAAAAATGTTGAAATTGAAAATGTTTAATCATTTTTTTAATAGTTAAAATGGATTCAACATCTTCAATAACCCCAATAACATGCAAAATTCTGAAATTTAAAATATGTAACCTGTATTTTCAAAAATTTCAACCCATAAAAAAAATTTACCAGTAAAATTGTCATCGGTTTAGACTATGGTAGGGTGAACCTTCTGTAGTTGCTATCTTAAAGAAGAACTCTGTTGTTTATGTGATTTTCACCGATTAACAGGCGCCCACACTCCATGTTATAACAGCAACACAAGCCTAACAATTGGACTTTCCTCGCAATCTGTAAAGTTCTTTCCAAGTACACGTGATATTTCAAATAAATTGCTGCCAAAAATGAAGATTGCTGGGAATTTTCTCTTGAAGACAAAAGCTCCTTAAAGACCTCTCATGCAGGTTGTAAGTCCACTCAGGCTTGGTAAAATCAACCCCAAGTGTGAACAACTAGTGAGTTATAGTTTCCCAATTGATTATGTTAGCAAGGGGAAATCAACTTAGTATCCAACTTTTTGACATAAACAGTAGTTTGGTAATTATGCCTGGGTTTCTCAATACCACTCGGGCTGGCTATTAGATAATACAACTAGTGAGTTATAGTTTCCAAATTGATTATGTCAGCAAGGGGAAATCAACTTAGTATCCACCTTTTTGACATAAACAGTAGTTTGGTAATTCGGCCTGGGTTTCTTTCTAAATATGAAAACGGGGTTAGGTAATGCATGCTTTAAATATTGACAAAAGTAGCATGAAGATTGTAGACTTCGAGTTTAGAAAAACGACCTGTTTTGAAACGTTTTTTGCTGGGATCATTTTGGCCTTTTTTATGATAGGGTTTAAGTAGAAGGCCTCTCTTATTCATGGAGTTTTGGCTCTTACTAAATTAGTTTCTGGCATATTTGGCTGGCGAGCTAATGGATATTCTTGTTATTATATAGCCATTAGATTTGATCTTGCACATATTAGTCTGATTCATTATGATTAAACAAAAAAATGAGGAAGGCTTATCAAGTATGACTAACCCAATACTTTGGGTTTTGACTTATAAAAAGGGAAATTGATGTTATAGGAAGTCAAACTAGTAAAAAAATGTTCGAACTAGGGTTGTTTTTGAAAGGAACTTAGTGTTTAGGCATGAAATTTTATAACCTCATGCAAGCGGATACCTCGGTTTTTGAAAACAATTTTAGTGTTTAGGCATGAAATTTTATAACCTCGTGCAAGCAAATACTTCTTAAAAAAAAAATTCCATGTATCCCTCCATGAGAAAAAAAAACCTGCTTGATATTGTTTTTAACCTCACTTTTTTAACCACCCAAACCTTGCACCTCCCCACCACGAAATGCTCAAAAACCATGACATTTATTATCTAAACTGTATTTATCATACATAAAAAAGGTTAGTTATAGAGATGCCCAAAAGAGTAATTTGTCTTAAAAAAAAATGCAAAAAAAAAGCGAGAAAGACCAATTTGAAAAGATGGAGCGTTAGTTTATCTTTTGTAAAGTAAAAAGTGAATTAATATTCTTTCATGTAGTTAATTATGCTGTAACGCATTTTTCTTTGAAAAGAAATTTCTTGCTGCCCACTTGTAATCTCTTTGTACCTTTGGATTGGATTATATGTTAGACAATTAAATGATGTTAAGCTATTTGTTCATCGCAAGTGAAAATAATTGGAAGAACAATTATTAATAACCTACTTAGCATAGGTCATATCTCTTTTGTCATGTCTTTTTCGTTGCTTCTATTGCTGGAGCTTGCAAACTCTCACATAGTGCCGTAAATATATTGTCATCATCGTCCTCATATGAGAAGAACAAAACCTGATAGGGTTTCTGGGTGAAGAAGGTCAAAATTGTGTCGCCCTCATATGAGAAGCCTTCTCAACCACTGAATGATTCATGAGTAATGTGTGATAATTGGGAATGAGGCTATTTGTGGTGGTTTGTAACTCATTCTCACTCCTCATAATCTATGTATATTGATGTTGGTCTTTATATTATTTTTAGTGTACAGCGTTGTGCGAATGTCTTTACAACTTCTTCAGAGTAGAGATATTGCAAGTCATTGTATGTACAATTAGTTGTTTCGCTAATCTAGATAGCTATAATTTGAAACCAAATCATGAAATCTCAGATGAGTAGATGCTTCTTCGGGGGCATGATATTCTTGTGAAAACCCTTTTTAACGTTATTGGTGTTGAGATTTTTCTGTTTTAGTCAAAATAGACAAAATCCCAGTGTGTGACAACAATAGAAAATCTGTTGCTGGATTATCTCCAGGTTGTTGGGAGCAAATTAATGCATCCTAAATTTGATGTGAGAACAGTTAGGTTCTCTCTGCTATAAAATAGGTTGTCATACGGATAGCTGGGTGTGAGTGTGAGAGTTTCATTGATGTAATCTCCTATTGATTAATGAGAATTGCCAATGCCTATGTTTGGTGGACGTAGCCCAGATTGGTTGGGTGAACCACGTTAAATATTGTGTTTATGTGCTTCTGTTGTTTAATTGTTAATTTGCTGTGCACCTGATCCAACAACTGGTATCAGAGCATGTTGGAGGTGATTAAAGACTGGCTGTCTGGATCGTGGAGCTGGAGCGAGTGTGTATCTGTTGCTGCTGCGCGGAAGAGAGCTCAAGAAAGTCTGTGTGCCGCGTCTGCTGGCGTGTGAAGTCGGTTGTGGGAACCTGCATAATTGCTGAATACGGATTACCTGTGTGCGTGGAGCTGGTGCGGTTCTGTACATGCGTGGAACTGTTTATAATTGTTGAATCGGTATGTTGAACTGGTGCTGTTCAGAACATGCGTGGAGCAGATGCCTGGAGGTGCTGCGTGGAGCACTGTCTGCTGCACTGGAGTATTGCGGTCTTAAATGGTATGCGCATTCCAACCATTGGATTGATTTAAAGAACAGCGTGGGTATGATTTAAAACTGCCTGGATTTATTTAAAACGCAGCGTGGGTTTGATTTATAAAGACAGCATGGCGTATGGCTTTTGAAAAATGCGTTGTTATGTATATTATAAACAACGAATTGTGTGGCTATGGTTTTTCAAACAATGTGAATATATATTAAAACGGTGATATAAACAGCGGGATATGTATTTTGGCAAACTGCGTGGGTATAAAGATTAATAACAGTGATATAAAACAACGTTAATATATATTCAAACAGTGATATAAACAGCGTGGATGTGTATTTGAGGTTGTTTAATCAGTTGCACTGAGGTATTATTTTATGCTGGCGCGGAGGTATTTTGAACTGCAATCTTGAACAGCCACAAGTCAGTGTTTTTATTTGTTTGTAAAAACAAAAGCATACAAAAGCATAAGGCAGTTTGTTTTTTGTTGTGTCAAAACAAAGGTAGAAATTTTTTGTGTGAAGTGCAAACTGAAGATATTTTTTGAGGCATAGGCAATTTTTTTTTAATTTGCTGGTTGGATATTTGGAGATTACTGTGTTTTTTTTGTTGATACAAATGGCGAAAACTCAAAGTGCCCGGTTTGAAATTGAAAAGTTTAATGGCAAGAATAATTTTGAGATCTGGAAGGTGAAGGTGCACGATCTGCTGGTTCAACAAGGTGTGGCGAAAGCACTGTTGGGGAAAAACAAAAGACCTCCTTCCATGACGGAGGATGAATGGGATGAGATGGATGATAGAGCTATGAGCGGAATTCGGTTATGTCTGGCAGACGATGTTCTATTCAACATTGTGTCAGAGAAAACCGCCACAGGCCTGTGGTCGAAGCTTGAGAAGCTCTACATGACGAAATCTTTGACAAATCGAATTCTCCTGAAACGACAACTTTATGGTTTGCGGATGAAAGAAGGTACCTCAATTGCTGATCACCTGAATGTTTTTAATACCTTGTTGGTGCAATTAAACAGTCTAGATGTAAAATTTGATTCAGAGGATAAGGCAATAACTCTATTATGTTTTTTGCCTGAATCCTGGGATCATTTTGTTACTTCCATAAGTTTTAGTACATTAGATATTCTTGAGTTTGACGATGTTGTTGGAGCCTTGTTGGCTGAGGAGACGAGGAAGAGGTCGAATGCAGACACATCTACATCAGAGGTAATGATGGCCAGAGGTCGCTCACGAGAGAGACACTCCGGGGGAAAGCATAGCGACTCTCGTTCGAAGTCAAAAGGAAAGAAGCCCAAGGCGAAGTGCTGGCATTGTGGCAAGGCTGGACATCTGTAAAAGGATTGTTGGAAGCGAAAGCAGGCTGATAAAGAGGGCTCTTCGACAGAAAAGAAGGAAGCCAATACCACAGATACAGGTTCAGTTTCAGGTATGAGTGACGAGGTATTGTCTGTTAATGCTTCAAAACATGATCAACATTGGTTGTTAGATTCCAGAGCATCTAACCACATGTGTATACATAAAGATTGGTTTAAAACATATAGATCAATTGATGATGGTGTTGTGTACATGGGTAATGATGTAACAAGTAATATTGTTGGGATTGGAAGCATACAACTACAAATGTTTGATGGCACAACCAAAATATTAACTGATGTAAGGCATGTGCCAGATCTAAGAAAAAATTTGATTTCATTAGGAGCACTTGATTCAAATGGATATAAAAATGTAATTCAAGGTGGAGTTATGAAAATCTATAAAGGTATCTTACTAGTAATGAAGGCTAAGAAAGTAGGAAATCTATTTCAGTTAGAAGGTAGAACTGGGTCAGATCATGCGTCTGTGTCTGAACATGACAGTAGTTCCATTCACTTATGGCATCAAAGATTGGGGCATATGAGTGAAAGAGGATTGAAAATTTTGGCTGACCGAAAGTTACTTCCTAATCTAAGATCTGGAAAATTGGATTTCTGTAAACATTGTCTGTTTGGTAAACAAAGTAAACAGAAGTTTAAAACAGGCAAACATACTAGTAAAGGTATACTTGATTATATCCATTCAGATGTGTGGGGTCCAGCTCCTACAACTTCATTTGGTGGTTCATCTTATTTTGTATCATTCATTGATGACTTTTCTCGGAAAGTTTGGGTCTACATGTTGAAAAAGAAGTCTGATGTGTTTACAGTTTTCAAGCAGTTTAGAGCATTGGTAGAAAACAGCACTGGTAGAACAATGAAATGTTTAAGAACTGACAATGGTGGTGAGTTTACTTCTAAAGAGTTTGACAGCTATTGCAAGGATGCAGGGATCGAGAGACATAAGACCACGTTTTATACTCCTCATCAAAATGGAGTTGCTGAACGCATGAACAGGACTCTTTTAGAGAGAGCAAGGTGTATGCTGAGTAATGCCGGGTTGCCGAAGGAGTTGTGGACGGAAGCAGTGGCAACTGCTTGTTATGTGATAAACCGATCTCCATCAACGACAATAGACTACAAGGTTCCGCAAGAGGTATGGACAGGACACCCTTGTGACTATTCTAAACTCAGAGTGCTTGGTTGTGATGCATATGCTCTAGTGCCTAAAAATCAGCGAACTAAATTAGATCCAAAGTCTAAAAGGTATATCTTTGTTGGGTATGGTGATGGAACAAAGGGATTTAGATTGTGGGATCCTACTACCCGCAAAATCATCATCAACAGAGATGTAAGGTTTAATGAATCCTCTCTTGTACAGTTAGATGTAGATAGAAGATTGAAACGGGATGATGTATCTGATTTCCAGCATATTCAGTTTGACAGCATTTCTAATGATAGTCATAATGACCATAGTTCAGATTCTAGTCATGAACAGGTTTCAGACTCTAGTTATGAACAGGGTTCAGATGGAGGTCATGAACAGGTCTCAGATGGCGATCATGAAGAAATTCCTACAGTTGATCGACAACCCATTGTGGAAGCACCAGAAACTTTCTTAAGGAAATCTACAAGGATCAAACGTCGTCCGAGAAGGTATGATGATTCAGTTGCTTTGATCGCTAATGAGGATGAACCTTTGTGTTATCAGGAAGTTGTAGAAGGTTCAAATAGTGACAAATGGAAAGCAGCCATGAAGGAAGAAATGATGGCCTTGAGTAAAAACGACACATGGGATCTGGTGGAGCTTCCGAAAGACAGGAAAACTGTGGGATGCAAGTGGGTGTTCAAGCTGAAACGGGGTGTAAATGATACGGAAGACAGGTACAAAGCTCGGCTGGTTGCAAAAGGGTTTTCTCAGAAAGCTGGCATAGATTTTCATGAGATTTTTTCACCAGTGGTTAAAATTGTTTCAATTAGAATTATGTTAGCATTAGTGGCTTTGTTTGATTTGGAGTTGCAGCGGCTAGATGTTAAGACTGCATTTCTACATGGTGATTTAGATGAGGAAATATATATGGAACAACCGGAAGGGTTTGTTCAGCATCGCAATGCGAAATTTGTCTGCGGGCTCAAGAAGTCATTATATGGCCTGAAGCAGTCGCCTCGGCAGTGGTATAAGGTTTGATTCTTTCATGTTGAGTCAGAAATATGTTAGAAGTGAATATGATCATTGTGTTTATTTCAAACGGTTGAATAATGGCATGTTCATTATCTTAGTGCTATATGTTGATGATATGCTTTTAGCAAGCAAAAGCATTGAATAAATCAACAGGTTGAAGACTCAGATGGCAAGGACATTTGATATGAAAGATCTAGGAGCGGCAAGACAGATTTTGGGCATGGAGATTTTCAGAGACAGGGGCAATGGTAAGCTGTGGCTATCACAACAGAAGTATGTTGAGAAAATACTTTTGAGGTTTGGTATGAACAATGTGAAGCCTGTGT
>APFE030209715.1:15207-30999 GCA_000404065.3 Pinus taeda
GCAATTCAATTCCTTGGCTATCTTAGAATGAATAAAATTATGGGTACTTCCTGAATCAATCAACACTATTACCTTTTTCTTCTTGATATGCCCTTATATCTTCATAGTTTGAGGAGTGGTAATTCTAGCCAATGCATTACAAGATATGGTCGGATTCATTTCTTCTTTTTCTAGGGTTTATTCCTGGTGTATATCCTCTTCTTTTGACGTTTCTTGTTCCTTTTCTTCCTCCTCTTCACAATCTATGTAAAAAAAAAAAATCTCAACACACTTATGACCTTTAGTGTATTTTCTATCACAACTGTAACACAACCCTTTTGCTCGTTTTTCTTCAAATTGTTGTGATATCAACCTTGTAGGTTTTGGATAGCTAGGGGCAACAACACTTACATATTTACGATTGTGAGTGGTAGGCTTCCACAATTTTTCTTTCCATTTCTCTTGCCAACCTAAATGCCTTCTCCAATGAATCTAGTTCCCAAAGGCGAACCTCATGTTGGATGTTATCTTTGTAATTTTGGACCTCCCGGGTCTGAAACTGCTTCCTGCAGTAACCCTCTAAGTAATATTTCTAACCCTGTAAGTCTAATCAAGATTGGATTCTCCATGAAGAATTATGCCAAATCTCCCACGATGACCTTAGTATAAACTTTATCAGTAGAGCAAACTTGTGTGACATGCCGTGGGTGACTATTTTAACCTTAGGTTCTGAAAATGGTATCCAAAACGCTACAGTCCGTCCTCTTTCTGCAACTTCTTACAAAAATTCGATCTGATGCTTAGAGAGAATGTTATGATGATTTTCCCAAGGTGACCTATTTGGAATGTAATTATGGGGTTTGAAAAAACCCTAACTTCCTTAGATTATATATCTGAAAATTTAGTGAGATAGGATCTAAAATTTAGAGCTGAGGTTTAGATCGATTTCTTATCAAACGAGTTTTTTTTTTAGCGTCTGAAACTTCATAGAGAAAGCATTATAGTGAACATTCCATGATGACATATTTTAGATGAAATTGTGGAGCTTGGAAAAATCCTAACTTCCTCAGATCATATCTTCGAAAATATAACAAAACAAGATATGAAATTCGGACACAAGGTTCAGCAATATTTTGTCTCAAATGAGTTTTTTTCTTTTGAACCATTCCATAAAAAATGATATAGTAAAAATTCCACGATGACCTATTTGTAGCAGCAAAACCGTAGAATAAAAAGCTCTGATACCAAATGTTATGAAACTAGCTCACAAAATGATAGAAAAGATACATCAACGCCTTAGAATTTAGCCTCTTTGAGGGGGAAACCTCCTTTACATTACACAAATGAACAATTCTTGGATGATACAAATGACAAAACCTCCTTTCTAGATATAGGGGTCTAAGGGGTCACAATATAACCAAGCCGACCTAACAATAATAATATAAAGGCACAAAAATAACAATAGTGGGATTCTATGGGGCACAATAATAACAATAAGGGATACAATGACAATAGTGATGGGGAAATCACTAGTATTATAGGGACCTAACATGTCAACTGGTTATATATTGTGTGGTATGCCGAGAGGATGGCTAGTAGCTTATTGTCCCAACCATATCTATATAAATTACAACACCATTTTATTAAGAAACAACACCTTGTGTAATATTTTATTAAATTATTCAACAACACCATTTTGTTGTGGGTGGTATGTAGTACTCTTCATATGTTCGATAATAAAGTTCTTCATTATAGATTGAATTGTAGCATTCACAAAATGAGTCTCTCTATCACTAATGATGACCATAGGACAACCAAACCAAGTTACTATAGTTTCATACATTGTAGCTAGTCTACTTCCTCTCACTTCATTAGATATTCCACTGCCGTTATGATGCATGTTTTCTCTCGTGTGTCTATCTCTTTTAGGAAATGGTCCAACAAACTTGATTTTCCATATCTCAAAAGTTAGCGATGGAACATTTGAGTGTAATTACATGGACTGTTTAGTTAGTGGTCACTCAGATCATTGGCATATATCGTATTTGTGTACTTATAGTCAATAGTCTCAAAATTTTGTTTGCCACCATAACCCTGCTTGCAGTATTTTCCTTGCAGTCATGTCACTCTGATAATGACCTCCAACTCCCCATTTGTGTGCCTCATGAATAATGCCATTCCTTTCATGTTCAAAGACACATCTGCGCAATACCTTGTGGATACCGAGTTTATATAACTGTCCATTTATCAATGTAAATGACGCTACTTTAATTGTGATAGTCTTTTTCTTCTTTTCAGATAGTCCCGCAGGTGCCTTTTCTATTTGTAAAGTTTTTTCTATTTTGTCCAACTCTGCAAGGATTTCTTCATTTCTAAATAGATGCACATTTGGGAGGTGATCCTCAAAATCCATCTATTCTTCTTGATTTTCTAGGCACGATAAATTATGAGGACCAAATCTATTCTTGTGTGGATAAACAATAACTTCAAATTCAAATTCTTGAAATAATAATAACCATTACCAAATGTGCCCTTGATGAATTGGTTTATTAACGAGTTATTTTAGCTCTTGATGATCAATATAGAATATAAATGGGTTGATGAGGAGGTAATCTCAAAACTTCTCCAAAGAAAAAATCATGTCTAGAGCTTCTCTTCTAGTCATTGAATAATTTATCTTGTCTTTATTGAGGTTCCAGCTAGCATAGACATTAGGACGATCTACTGATTCATCATCGGGTTGTGCTAAAATGACCTTGATTAGCATATTTGATGCATTGAAATGTACACAAAAGGACCAAATCTATTCTTGTGTGGATAAACAATAACTTCAAATTCAATTTCTTGAAATAATAATAGCGATCACCAAATGTGCCCTTGATGAATCGGTTTATTAACGAGTTATTTTAGCTGTTCATGATCAATATAGAATATAAATGGGTTGACAAGGAGGTAATCTCAAAACTTCTCCAAAGAAAAAATCATGTCTAAAGCTTCTCTTCCAGTCATTGAATAATTTATCTTGTCTTTATTGAGGTTCCAGCTAGCATAGACATTAGGACGATCTACTGATTCATCATCGGGTTGTGCTAAAATGACCTTGATTACCATATTTGATGCATTGAAATGTACACAAAACTTATTTGACTAGTCGGGAAACTTGAGAATTTACAATGAATAACTTCTTTTCTAGTAACTAGAACGACTCATCACACTCCTTTTACCAGATAAATGGAACGTCTTTCTTTCAAAGTTCATCTATGGGAAATGTAATATCAGAGTAGTGCCTAATGAACCACCTGTAGTGCCTAGTGCCAACCATTTGATTTCATTTCATAGGAGGTTTCAAGTCTAAAATAACTTTACTCTTTGCGATATCAACTTTGATTCCATCTTTCGAAACTGCATGGCCTAGTAGTATTCTAATTGGTGTTGCAAAGATACAATTTTTTATTTTTAATAACAAGTGAATATTTCTACATCTTTCCAATATTAATCTTAGCCATTATATGTGATCTTTAAGTAATTTATAGACTATCGAGTCATCCAAGTAGATTGCCATTTTTTTATAAATATATTCCTTGAAAGCTTTGATGACAATTCGTGAAAATATTGCTGAAAAATTTTTGAGTCCAAAAGGCATTACATAATAAGCAAAACAACAAAACTCAGTGACAAACATTGTCTTCTCTTTGTCTTCTTCTACAATAGGTACTTGATTGTACCTGAGAAATCATCTATAAAGGAATAACGTTGAAGACCTGCGACTTTATTTATGTATCAATCTTTGTTATTTTATTCAACCCGCAGTAACAAACAAAAATACATAGTTTAGTTGGGTTGTTCTTTTTTTACAACAAAACCATGGGACTTGCCCATTCTTATGTCTCTATTGGTTAGATGATGTTGGCGGAAATCATCCCTTCTATTTCCTTTTGTATAATGGGTTTATACTTATGAGCAAGCTTGTATGATCTCTTTTTTATCTTGGGATGAATTTTATTTTCATCTCCCTCATTTCTTTTACAAGTGCCTTTAAATATTTATAGTCATAGACAAATAGATATTGATATTCTTTGATAAATTAATGAACTCTGTTATTTGTTTTTCCAACCAATAGTCACCATGTTAGGTGATCTTTGGTCGACCATAATTCGATATATGGACTTCTCGTATCTTCATTTCCATGTCCATCTAATCGGGTTCCTTTGGCTCGTCGACTCATTGGTCCCCGACTTTTATTTCTTGGTATGCAAGTAGAAAATTTGGTTTTTTTTGTTTCTCAATTTATTTTTTGTCAAGTTAGTACATTGATTATGTTACTTTTTGGTTTTATGGATTATCTTTCTTTGAACAAAAGATTTGGCCAAGGATAAGTGCTTCTTCCCTTTCTAACTGACTCGCCATTTTTTTTGTTTTGATGTACATGATACATAATTACATGTCGATGATATATCATTTGCTTATTCTTTATTATTGGTTGGTTTTTTTTCTTCTAAATTATTTTATTTTCTAAACTGCGTCATTCAATTCTCATTCCTTCAATTTAAATTCAAAATAATTGATGAAATTTTCTCTCAACTATTTCCATTGTAAATATTATCCTCAATCCTCTTCTATTTTATACTTGTTGGTAAAGTAATAAAAAGTATTTAGAAACATGTGAATGCATAATCGTTCATGTTTGTGTCCAATCTTACACCATTCTCACTCGTAGTTCTCTATGTGAAGGATGGGGTCTTGTCTAGGGCTAAATATGGGTGTATTTTCTTGTGAGTAAAGCTTTCAATCTCCAAAGAATTCAATGAAAGATCTCATTGTTATTGTCCATATTTGAAGTTGAGTTGAGTGGGTCTCCCAACATCTTGTTGGTTGACCCATAAAGGTTTGCATCAAAATTTGCATCCTTCCGTGATCACCAATAGATTTTGTTACTCATTTGACATGGTTAACATGTGAATTCCATTCTTTAAAATCAATCATACTACTAGAATCTTGTGTTAAATCAATTTGAAGCAGTGATAATGTTCCTATACAATTTTTCTCTTTGAGAATAGGCATAGCTTTAATAAAATAACAAAGTATGATTTTCATCATTTGAATTGCTTTAATCATCCAACATTCTTTGTATTTTGATTAGTAGTTTCCTAATTCCTACTTTTAGAGCTCTCTGTCAGATTTCTAACCAATGGAGAGAGGTGAACCTATCAAAAGTTCATCGAATACATTTGGTTCCACGTTATCCCGATCTTCATGTAGAAAATGGTACAACCTTCTTGTTTCTGATTCTTCTTCGCAAGCTTTGACCCATTGCTTTCTTTCTTGTGTGTCCAGAGGAATAATAATTTTCTTTTCATTACCTTTAAGCTTAATTGTGTCTTTCTCTAATGATATAATTGCTTTCATCCTCTATCTCCATGGTCTACCAACTAGTGCAGGATGTGCCACTATTTAATCAACTAAATCAATGGCTTCAAATTTACTGTTGTTAGAATGCCCATAATTGAATTTTTAACTTTCCTTAAAGCCCCAATAGGCTCGATGAATCTTTAACTGACAAGTTTGAGATAATTAGTCGTCTTATGTAGATTTGGACTACCCATGCTAATCCATGTTTCTCGTGGAAGTATATTAAATTGAGATCCAAATAAAACCATATATCCATTTGTTTCGAGGTCGAGTTATGCACCATGATCTTCAAATTATTTTCCTTGTGATAGTTTTCACACATTTTTACATTTCTCCCTGGTTTCATTACAGTCTTTTAGCATGTTCAAAAGTTCTACTAGATATACAATTCAATGTTATTATTTTAGAAGTTCCAAGAATTATTCGAATATGAAATCCTTTTCCATTTTTTATGAGTTGTATTTTCTGGAAAAGAAATCGACTTCTCTTGCAATTGCATCATTTTCTACCTACATATCTTGGTATCTAGTGAGATTTTTTGTTGATCGAATAACCTACTGATTGTAACTACTATTATCTCTTCCACTTCCCGACCTCATAACAACATGAATATTCTTCAAATTCAATAATATTTTTTTGGAACGGTTTGGAGCAAGTTCACCATTCTTTTATGCAAAACTTTTTCAATGATCTTTGGGGAAATGTTCTAAGGAATGATCTCCCAAGCCGCACATATCTCAGAAACTCAGGTCAATCTTCTCTTTTAGTTGGAAAACTTGGGTTGTATTTCCCTCCTTCTAATAAGTAAAATAGCAAAAGCTTCCTCTACCTCTACCAAATCCTCAACCTATGCTATTGTATCCCCCTTTGTAGCCACAATAACCTCCTCGACTATTTCCTCCTCCCCAATATGATGGTGGCTCATTCAACTAATCCGCAGCATGTGTATGATACACATCATGATAATTTGGCTTGATGTTTGAGTGCGTTTTATACCCACAAATGGCACACCACATAGGCTTAGAATTATGAAGATTACACTCACAATCTTTAGTTGTATGATTTGAAGTGAGCTTAGATATATTGCAGTATATGTGAGGCTATATCTATCAAACATCTTAATAAAAATAGTATGCATATTTTTAAGTATCGTTAGTATGTTCTTCAGTTTGACAGTTAGTGCATCATAAGTTATTCTTTTGAAGTGTCAACAACAACATTAAATTTTGTTGTCGCTCAATTTTATCTTCAAGGTTGTTATCAGCCGATGACATGGTCAACTGAACTTCATTGTCTATTTCAATATATTGAGCCAATTTAAGAGCTTCATTAGTTTTAAATTCATGCATTCTCAATAGGCTGCAGATATTTCGGAGGAGACCAGTCACATACCATTGAACTCATAAATTTTCACCGATGATACTTGTGATGTGGCTCAAAAAATATTTAAATCTTTTGTTATATTCTCTCACTATTTCACTGGGTCATTGTTTAATTTCCTTTAGCTTCTATGCTACCAAATGTTTTATATATTGATCCTTGAAGAAATTGGGAAAGAAAGTTTTAATTTCATCCTTTGATTTTTGTTGCTTCTAAGTAAGATTCATGAAGCATGTCAATGCATCTTTCCTCAAGGCTGCTACAAATTGAGTCATCTATTTATTTTCATTGGTAATATGAATGCACGAACCAATGCTTTTGGATCTTCATAACCCTCATAGAGGGCTTTTGGTTTAATCTCATGTTACTTATCGGAGGTTTTTCTATTGTAGATATTCCACTATTACTTGACTTGTCATTGATGGCAAGATCGAAGGAGGGTCAGTTTATCTCAGGCATGTTCTTTTATTAGTTGTAAAAAATATCTTACGAGAATGACTCGTCAGTCTGGCACACTCTATCTATGTATTATGTAAACTAACTTATTCCAGGTCACAACTCTTCGCCAACTAGATTCATACTTTCAATGTCTTCAACAGATACTAATTACGATAGGGGGTGTACAATAATGACATTCCTCAGTTGGATAAGTAACTATTCAATTTATTTATTCTCCAAGTTCGGTTGATTCTCATTGGAATTTATGAATTCTGGATGAATTCTTTGTTCATATTCATTGTACCAAACAACGGGTATGTCTGAATAATTGTATGATTTCTGCTGAATGAATTGTCTAATAATGGGACTTTCTATTGATACAATTGAAACCTATTGGATGGAAGGACTAGAGTCATCAAATTACATTGCTTCTACTTTCCTTTTAGGGATTATTTGTAGACCATTATTTTCTATTGGAGAGAGTGGTTTGACGCCTCTAATTTCATATAATGAGTCTCATGCATCTTCGGTCACGTGCTCACGATTTTGCATTTTAATTCTTTGGTATTATTCTCATATTAGTTCACGTCGTCATTGTATTTTGTCCCTTGCTATTTTATGCATATCATTCGACTACTTGTATTGTCGATTATTATTCTGTTAGGTACTTTCTTGTTGTTTCTTTTCGGTAGTTAACCTTCTCCTTTCCATATTTTTAAATTTTAACTATTTCTCCAACTTTGTTTCTTTCTTTATTTCTGATGACTTGTTACCCCCATGCTCACTTGACTTAATTTTGGTGATCAATGGAGTACATAACAACCATGTTTATTTTCTTAAAAAGTAATCCCAAGCATGTTTTGTATCTTTACACTAAGCGTCAAGGACGTTTTGCGAGTCAATTTTCCTTTCTGTTGGTTAGTAATTATTGGAGTGTGAAATGGAGATAAGTACTCGATGATATGACCAACACCCTTGTCGAGGAACTTGTGCAAAATGATAGGAATCAAGAAAAAGAAATTGTAGTGTAAATAGTCGAAGATCCTGACTTTGTTGTTATCAAAAAGGATTTTCTTTTATTGCTCATTCTTTAGAAAAATCATCCAAAATCAACTTAACCCACTCACGCAGATTCATCTCACCACCATTTGATAGATTTAATAAAAGTCGAGCATAAAATTCACTTTGAGGTTTCTTTCATTATTGACTCGGTTGTGGAATTACTTGATTTCTATTTAGGTGCCTTCAATAAACCATTCAAGTTATTTTGTGAAATTTTTTTCTCTAGCTTCTTCTAAAGACTGTCCATTCCCTCGTGCAACATTCTTGATGTAGTTATTGATTTTCATCTCCCACCACAATTGTATCTCTTCCAATATCAACATTTATGCTTTCATATTTTTTATGACTGGAGTCCAAAACTATGTACAATAAACCGAATGTTGTAATCTAAGGAAAAGTATACATGGTTATGAGTAGTAAGGACATGAAGCATTCACATAGAAAAGAACACAAGTAAAGATAAAAATAAGAGACACAAGTAGTGGAAAACCATTAGAAGCACACTTTATATTATATCACTTAAAATCCAATCGAAACTGATACATTGATACATAGACAAATATTTATATCAGGTTATGATAGTTAAAATAGTGTAACTGGCAGATCAAACTATGACTTCATCTGACTTTAGTTATCATATTATCAAGCTTAATCATCGTCTTTATAGTGTATGTTTTCTGACTCTACTAAGCTATTCTACTAAGTCTACTAGTCCCGCCAACAATCATGTACATTGTTGAGAGTCATCACGTTGAAACTCTTTTTATTGGACTTAAAATTATCAATTGTATCCTTTAGGTACCAGGGAATGATCTTAGTGATTATTCCTATTTCCTTGTAAGTGCACTATTTTATAAATATTCCTGTATCTATTTTACTAAGACAACAATACATGGCCACAATTATAATCTCGATTTCTGTCTCTGTTCCTCTATCATGTATTTATGTTAATTTTTATTAATTTCAATATGTTGACATGTAGATTCCCTTTATTTTTAGAACTAATAGGAAATTTTTCTTTCAAGAATCTTGACCTTCTTCTAGAAGTGAATTCAAATCCTTTAAAAATTAAATTTTAGTTCCGTTTTTTGTTGCAATTTGTGACTAAAGCTACCAGTGGAAATGCCCTCAAATCTACTATGATTTTGGGCCAAAATGTGGATCATTTTTAGTAAAACCATGTCGTTCCTGGCTACAAATTTGTGAGGAATTTATCATTGTAAATTCGTCGTGTATGTTTTCTTCATCTTCAATGAAACTAATATCACTGATAACAATATCAGAGTTTTCTAGTTTTGGTGGTGAGATGGACTGGGAAAATCTTCTCGTCTCTGCCTCAATCTCCATGTCGAGAATGGATTCTAGTTCCTTCACCACTCCATGCATGGACGTTTGATGGGATCCAAATTCCTTAACGTAGGTGAGGGAAAATATCAATAACCACTAAAATCCCACTATGTGAGAGTCTCTAAATAAGGGATCCATTAATTCCTCTTTCAACCCCCTTTTCGCTTGTTCTTCAAGGTGTAATCTAGGAACCAATCCAATCTCTCAGCATTTAGATCAAAGGTTGGGCATGATGTAATGGGCTGAAATTATACGATACCCAAATTAAACACCACTCTCCATGCTAAGCTACCTCGTAGTGAACTATTTTGGATCCAAGTAGCCCACTGCCATTGCAATTTCAGTTGTGAAACATTTATTATAGGAACAGGTAACAAACATATTTTTGCATCCTCAATTTGTTGATATTTATCTTATGTTGTTTACAAAATAACTAATAACCAAACCAACTTCTTCAAATCCTCCACAAATGCTTTCAAATCTTCTAGTGGTGGTGACATAGTAAGAAGATTAGTTGTTTTGTTGTAGTGTCCCTTCTTGGTGAGATAGCTTTGATGACACTTAGAGAGGGTGATTTTGATATAATGATATAATATTATGCATGAGAAACTTATGTACATGCTTATATGCTATAGATCTAGTTCGGGTCACCTAGTTGTTGTGTGCTTAGGATAATATCTATGGTTGTGTGTATAAGAATTAATTTTGGTTAAGAACATATTATTGATGTTTTCTCTTTTGTTATCTTACTTTGGCAATATGTGTATGATCATGGTTATGTGGAACATATGGTTAACTATGATTTATTGATGACACGTGATTTATATGATTACATATGTTTAATCTTGTCATGAGCAAGATGTGGTAGGTACATAGTTATTTGCAAAGAAGGATGCTCAAATTACAAATGATTGTGGAAGTCAGGATACATGATTTTTATGCTTTTATATGCTTAATCTTGTATTGAGGAGGATGTGGTATGGAATATGGTTATTTTCAAACAAGGATGTTCAAATTTTAAATGGCTGTGGAAGTCATGTCTCTAGAACCAAAATGGTTGTGGAAGTCATGCACAATCTTTGGTAAAATGTGAATAAGTCAATTATGAAATTCATTGATTCCTTTGATCTATGAGATTGTGATGTGTGGAAGTCTTGGAACAAGACCCTACCAATGAACCATCAGATGTGTATGAGCTCACAATCAGTGCCTTGAGGTGAAGCGTGGAGTTTCAAAGCAGAATAGATTAGAAGCCATGGAAATTAGGGTGCGCACTCCTAAATCCATGAAAGATAAAGACGTGGAGCCTTGTATCTATAATAAAATGTTTAGAGCGTGGAGTCTTAAAAATTTTAAAAACATCAAGGTGTGGAATCTTGGATCTTTAGAGTAAATCAGGGCATGGAGTCCTCAATATACTAAGGCACGAAGATGCATGCAATAGGGGTACGGAATCCCTATTCTTCGAAAGAAAAATACCACTCATGGGAAGCTTAGGGATGAATTTCCTTAATAAAAGCTCTTTTCCAACAATCCTAAAGTGACTTTCTGAAAATAGAAAGTCATGTCTAGCATCTCAAGCATGACTCTCCAAAAATAGTGAATCACCCTACATAAATTTGGAATCAATTATAGTTGAAGGAAAATCACTTAACTTATCATTAATCAATCCTAATCGTTCAATCTTGAATTAATCCTCAATATTATTAATATTATTATTATCTTTTATGAGACTATGATATTATTATTAAAATATAATTACAAGTCACCTTCATCTCCTCAATTACTTCACACCTCTCTCCTTGATGACTCTCATGGCTCTATGTAAATCTCTCTCTTTTAGTAATACATTACACTCTATTTTATGCACTCATCAAATAATAACATATTCCTCTTCAACTCATTAAAGAAATGTCATAACAAATTCCTCTTACGCTCTCTTTAATGCATAAGTTACACTATCATTAACTAAGTCATGCCTACCTCTCCTTAATGGCATGATTTACACTCCTTTAAGTGGAATACAATGCATGCATATTACTCCTCCTTTATGACAAGCATTTGTTGCTCCTCCTATATATGTGTCTCATCTATTCTCACTTAGGGGGAGGGAGGTGCATTGTGATACCAAGAGTTGGAGAGATTTGAAAAATATTATTAGTGTGAGAGACTTGGAGAGTAGCCAATTGCTTTTGAAATGATTTTGAAATTCCTAACCTAAATTACTATGTAGCTCTACCTCATGGAGCTGACCATGAGGGGTGTTGAGAGGAAGTGAAACTTATCTTCCTCAGCTTGCCTTGGATATCTCTCTACAGCTATATTTTGGTATTGTTTGTGAGCTCTTACAACTCGTGGGTTCCAGGGGGAGAAGTTCTCCCTAGATATGGTTGTGAGGAGAACTGGATGGTTCATAATGAGTTGGTAAGGATATTGGAGCTAGAGCATTTTCCCATCTTTTTGGAGTTGTATAAATACACTGCCAGGTATGTTAATAAGCATTCTTGAAATTTTAGTTTATTATTATTTAAAAGTGTTGTAGAACTTTGAAATTCATTGGAAATTGCTACTTGTGAATGGTTATGAGATATTTAGAGATTTGTTTATGAGCTAACTAATAATGAATGGCAGTTGTAGTTGAGAATGTACATGCAAGGGTATTAAAATAATAATGTGTTGCCAAAGTTTAAGTTCTTTTATAATGAATTATTCTCCATTGCAGGTTGCCATAAGTTGACTACAATACCATATTATCATAAATTTGAGTTTTTTTTTCTCCATGTACATCTATAGATGAAGTTTGCACACTAAGTGGTTGAAAAAGTGACAATTGAGATAGTAGGAATGTTTTTGTTGTTGTTGTTTTAATAAATCACGTCTCTGGAATTTTTGTTACTCTTCTAGTCAACATCAGGGGGTATCATGTGAATTTTCCATTTAACCCCCCATTTGGTTCCAACAAAGTACTTCCTAGAACCTAGATCAAAAATCTGGGTGATTTTACAGATTGTTGATGTCAATTAATGCATCTATTTTCAAGTTTTTGATGAAAAACTAAGGTTGTTTAGTCCTTGTTTTATGATGCCAACATTTGAAGTTTCAATTTCTAAATTTTCTGAGTTGAATAGGTTGAAGAGTAATCTCAAATTTATTGTTGCCTAGTGTTTGGAAAAATGCCTCAACGGTTGTAGATTGCATGTTTGCAAAGTGTTTGTCAAAATGCCTCAATGGTTGTAGATTGCATGTTTGCAAAGTGTTTGTCAAAAGACATGGATGGTTGTATTTTTTGTGCATATAAATTGGTAGAGTAAAGGTACTACTTACTATCATGCAAAGTGTTTGTCAAAAGACATCAATGGTTGTAGTTTTGGTGCATATAAATTCTTAACAGTAAAAGTCCTACTTACCGTAGTTTTCATGTACTAGAAATTTATGAATAGACTATTTGATGGATGCAGCTTCTTATGTCTGCAAGTGTTTCCTATGAATGTGAAAATTAATCTAATAAGTTCCTAAAGTGTGGATAGAGAATAAGATTGTTGTTACTTTTATTATTTAATCTTTTCATAAAAAAAAAGGGGGTTGTTGGAAACAATTTTATAGTGACTTTCTGTAGCATTTTGTTCAAGTGAGCATAATAAGTTTTGTCTGAGCTGCATGTGTTAATGGGTGCATTCTTGTGTTTCAATTACTGTATAAAACAACTACTTTTGCCCAATTCAGGCAGTTTCATTGTTTTACATGACACTTTTTGAAGAATAACATGCTTCTGAATTAGTAACAATAGTTGCTTTTGTTTCAACATTCATTATATAATTCTCATGATTGTAACATTGCCTTAATAATTGAGATTGGGAATTTTAATTGATGAATTTGGAAATGTTGTTGGGTCAATATATTCTATGATTATATTTCATAAACATATCATATTTATTACATTTATTAATTAAGAGAGACATATTATTCCCTCAGTTACCTTGCTATAGGTAGGTTAATACACATACACTTATATGTGATTTTTGTAAAAGAAGTATAATACTTTTGTGGTTATGATATCAAGATTCAATAAATGAAGCTTATTTAGCATAATCTAGGCAATCAAATAAGTTGATCTACCTTAATGTTCGCACATGGAATTATGGTATAATTTATTTCCACTCTTACTTAGAGCTCATGTATAAGTATGAAAAGAGCTCATGTTATGATCTTTTAAACTTGAGAGGAAATGCGTTTTGGAATTGGTCTTAAGGGAAAGTTATCCCTGACTTCTTATGTTATATTCTTACATTGAAATAGTTGAAGGACTATGATTACATGATAACTAATTTAGTCGTATTATGAGTAAAACAAAAATAAAATAAAAATAAAAATTGAGTAATGATGTAGGAGCATTGGCTCTCAAAGATCAAGCTCGAAGTATCTAGTGAGACCTAAAGCTCTAGATGTTAGCCAAGAAGGGTCCATTGTAAAATTTTGTGTAAAATAATATTTATTTATTAGCAAGCATAGATAGGGAATCTATTTAGTGGTTCATTTAAAATTAAGGCTAACACAACCATTACTAGTTTTAAATTAGGCAAGCAGATCAAGTTAGGATTAGTTAGGAACTAGTTTGAAGAAACTGCTGAGCAACTGAAAAGTAACTGAGAAGCAGTTATAAAGAAATTGCTAATAATGTATTGAAAAGAAAAAAAGAGGGAGGTTCATTATCGAGCGAGCTAGCTAGACTAGCTAGTTAGAGTGTGATTGTAAGCCCATGGGTAGGGTGGTAAAACAGAGGCCACTGATATTAGAAGATTAGGCCTCAGAGAGAGATGGTATAAATGTGTATTTATGTATACAGAGATTTAATTCCAATACTTTGTATAAATGTTCGTTTGAATATCGAATGGCGAATTATGAATGAATCATGGTACTTTGTGTGTGAATCAAGAGATTTGCATAATATATATATATATAATATATATATATATATATATTATATATATATATATATATATTATATATATATAGGCGAAGTTCGACAAATGCAAAGAGGAGAGTGAATACACAAAGTAAAGAAGAATGAGACAAAGGATCGTAAAAGGCCATAGAATCCATTTGAAGGATCGAGACAATTCTCTGGAGGAACAGTGATTGAAGAAGTCACACAGAGTTAAGCTTAGGAGACAGTGTGCAATGAAATAATGGGAGATCCAGAACCTCTGAAGAACCCTGAATACCACAGGAAAAATTGAAGAAATAGCGTAAAAACCCAAGCGAAAGGAAGAATGGAGGAATGAAACACTGGTGCACAGGAGAGGTTGGGTCCTTATGATCAACGACCAAGATTAAGTTGCAAAGAGTAGAGTGGAGTTATTAATATCACATTGGTGGAAAGCAATAGGAGCAAAGAACCCCGACCTCAAACCTTGAGCAATTGCAATATGCAATCGAAGCATGAACCATCAGATCATTAATAAGATCAATGGTGGAGGAGCTTTAAGAAATATCACATTGCAATGTTATGTTGATGAGTGATTAACCTTGGGGCCTTAGGAAAGTGCGACATGTGATATCAATGTGATCAACAAAGTGATCGCATTACAAATGTTCGATGGTGATGTATCAGCGAAAAGGGAATGCGATAACCGATGGAGCAAACCCGATAAAGTTATATGCACAATTGTGTTATATTTGAAGTCTAGAAGGTTATGTTAGTCACATATCAGATGCGGAGGATGAAAGCATGCTAATGTGAACTGCAGAGGACCCCGATTGCAATTAGCGATAAAGGGGTTCATTGGAAAAAGTACAAAGACGTATAAAGCATAAAAGTATGTTTACGAACGATTTCTATTATAAAGGTTTTATAATAGAATAAAGGGTGATAGATGGTTTTATGGGTAAATCCATATATTTTACCAAAGTAAAGAGTGGGGGATTGTATATAT
This sequence comes from Pinus taeda, assembly GCA_000404065.3. NCBI lineage: Eukaryota > Viridiplantae > Streptophyta > Pinopsida > Pinales > Pinaceae > Pinus > Pinus taeda. Next base: position 30,756 of record APFE030209715.1, read on the forward strand.
ATGTGGCTTAAGGTTTAATAAAGAATTAATCAAGGATTGATTAAAGTCAGATGGAGAGTGGGTTATAAAGTCCTGGTAGAAGGATTGAATAACTGTGGAAGATTGGGCTATTGTAATGAAATCATTCCGCATAAGAATTTAATAAATAGGGCCGTAATCATTAATATATTGAAGATTTGACTCAGTAGAGAGTCTAAAATTCCTGGGGCAAATATATATATATACATACATACATACATACATA
>APFE030209715.1:31399-47084 GCA_000404065.3 Pinus taeda
TATATATATGCATAGTTATATGCATACTGTGCATATAAGCAGGGGAGCCCCTACGTCGATTGGTGTCAGAGCAGTTAAAGTTCTTTGTAGAAAAATTAGAACAAAGTTATGTGTAAATATGTTTATGTAGGCAAGAGGAGATCATATTTTAATCTGACAAATGGTAAGCACACAGAGGTGATGTGCAGCAGAACTTGGAGATGCAAGAAGACAAGAGGACAATCCATTCAAAGTGTAGGAGAATGGTGGAACAAGATCATGCAAAGATGTTATAAAAGTTAGATGATATGTTTTGTTTTGACCTGATTAAAGATTGGAGAATGTGTGGGTTTTATATTGACACACAGGTGACAACATAAGAAGGTGACAAGGTTGCAACAATCTAAAGCAAGGAGTGCCCTATTTGTTCAAGAGGAAAGAACCAGAGAAATGCTAACAGACTGAGCTCAGAGGGAAGAAACTTACCGAGGCATATGTAGCAAGAAGGAGACTTTTTACTGCAGAGGTAGTGTTGCTGCTCACAAAGGAAATTCCACAGAGGATGTGGGTAGAATTGCTAAAGGATGAAGAAAGTTGGTAAGAGTTTCTGAGTGGAAAAAGAGGTGGTCAGGACCTAGTATTTCAATTATGATTGAAGTACAAGAGCAAAATTTTGTTCGTAGAAGAGGCAGATGAGTTGAAGCCTAGATGGAGAAAAGAAAAGTGCTCAAAGAGGTTCCATAGATAGAGAACCAGTGCTTGCCAAAAGGCCAAGTTTAGAGGAAAGCTTGGTGAGGTGAGTGGCAACAAGGAGGACTTGTTGTTGCAGAAGATTTAGCGTAGCTCATAGTGGATGAATTAGAAATGCATGAAGATGGAGAAGAAGATAACCACTGATAGTCATAACAAAGGTAACAAAGGTTCTGATGAAGACCACAGTAGAATAAAGATGAACAAAGAGAATGCCAAGGCAAATGGCAAGAGGATGAGGCAAGAGGAAATTGAGAAGGAGATTGAAGAGATGAAAGAACAACTCAATGTGTCAATAGTTCTGCTAGAGGAAAGCCAAAGACAAGGTTGGGCATTGAGGAAAAAGGCAATGAAGTGGTCTAAGCTCCATAGAAGACTACAACAAAGACAAGTGAAGAGATTGGTGGAAGAACTTAGAGAGGCTGAGTTGGAAATGGAAGAATCCATTTGTAAACTAGAACAGGGTGAAATTATGAGTGAAGTTGAATAATGGATACATGTAGAAGATCTTATGAATAACATGAAGGATTCATAATAGTAAGGAGACATGATGACTGAAGCATCAAGTGAGACCACAAGGTCTTATGCTTTTAAAACTGATAGTTTGTGTATGATGGCAGGTATTGCAGGAGAAAAAAAACCTTTTGAAGATATCTTCAAAATATATGAAGATATAGAAGTAAAAGGTGACAAAGAAAACTTCTCAAAAGAAGAAGAATTTGACTGGATACAGAAGAAAGAGTCTATGCATGAGTTTATGGAAGCTATCATAGAGATGGGGGATCAGGATCTTATTCTGATGAAGAATGAAGGAATATTGTCTTAGAAAGGTAATCAAATGAATTTGATTAATGTTATTGATGAAGAACAAATGCAGGAGAATATTACTATAGATGATGAGACAAGTATAGCTATGGAATAAGAGTTACAAAGGAGGGAAGAGAAAATGATGAATGCTCAACTAAAGGAAGAATTACTTAGAATAAGTGAGTATTAGGAGGAATACTTGAAGACCGAAACTTCAAGTGAGTCCAAGAAGTCTTATGGTGTTAAATTTGATAACTTGTGTATGTTTGCAGGTGGAACATGTAAGCAAGGACAATTTGCTGACATTGTCATGAAGGAGGAAGAAGACATGCAGAATCTAAACAACTAATCTGTAACAACAATGGAAATGACAAAAATAATTGATCTGTAAAAACAATCCGATTCACAGTATTCACATCAAACAATTACATCGAAAAGAAGAAATACATTAATTAAAAAGAACTCTATTCCGAAAGAAGTTAGGATAGCTAGGTCTCATATAAATGTCCATACACAATTGGGGAAAGTATTACTTTTTAGCATATTGTAAGGGGTAAGAGTAAAGAAAATTTGGCTTATGATGATGGCCAAAAGAAAGAAGAAGTGGAGAAGGATATGAAGCACCAAGTGGAAGTTATAGAAGAAGGAGTTCACTACAGTGAACAAAGATAGGAAGACATCATTGGAGCAGATGATGTGGAGGAGAGATTATCTGACAGTGTCATGAATTCTTTTGAGAATTCAAAATAGCACAACGATATGCTGACAGAGGAGGAAGAATTATAGTAGCAAACTAAGTTGTTGTCAAAGGAAGAAGAGGCACTAAGACCTTATGTTTTTTATTTTAACAATTGTTTTATGAGTGATGGTTTAGTTGCAAATGCTTGAGGAAATTTGGCACAGATGAGCAACCAAATAAAAATGAAAGAAGAAGATTCTATGGAAGACTTTAATCCATGGAACAGAGATGTTCAATTGCTGGAGAGAATGTTGGAAAGTCATGATTCAATGTAGAAAGATATAATCATGACATAGGGTAAGGATGTAAGGGTGGCAGTAAGGAACCAACAACTACATGGTGGAAGTAACCAACAACAATTTGAAAAGTTAGTGGACAGTAGCAACAACCTGAAGCGAAGAGAAAGAGGTAACGGTGAATGGCAGAATATGGACCAACCCAAAGATATGCCAGACGTGGAGATTGAAGAGTTATGGCAGTTAATGATGAAGCAGTCCATATGGAGGAGGTTGACAACAACAGGAAGAATGATCAATCAGAACTTGAAACAGAAGACAGGTGACATACAACAACAGTAAAGGTGCAATGCACTCAGACAACTACAAATTAAAGTTTGGGAACCTGGAGGTTTCCTATCAACACATGAAGTCACATGATCAGGAGATCATGAATGTTTTCAACTTTGGCAGTCTGATGAAGGAGCATTGGCTCTCAAAGATCAAGCTTGAAGTATCTAGTCAGACCTAAAGGTCTAAACATTAGCCAAGAAGGGGCCATCGTAAAATTTCATGTAAAACAATATTTATTTCTTAGCAAGTGTAGATAGGGAACCTATTTAGTGGTTCATTTAAAATTAATGCTAACTTAGCCACTATTAGTTTTAAATTAGGCAAGCAGATCAAGTTAGGATTAGTTAGGAACCAGTTTGAAGAAACTATTGAGCAACTTAAAAGTAACTGAGAAACAGTTCCTTAACTGTAAAGAAATTGCTAATAACGTATTGAAAAGAAAAAAAGAGAGAGGCTAGTTAGCGGGTGAGCTAGCCAGACTAGCCAATTAGAGTGTGATTGTAAGCCCATGGGTAGAGTGGTAAAATAGAGGCCACTGATATTAGAAGATCAGGCCTGAGAGAGAGATGGTGTAAATGGGTATTTATCTATATAGATATTTCATTCCAATACTTTGTATAAATGTGTGTTTGAATATATAATGGTGAATTATGAATGAATCATGTACTCTGTGTGAATAAGAGATTTTCATAATATATATATCCAGGCGAAGTTTAGCGAATGCAAAGAGGAGAGTGAATACACAAAGTAAAGAAGAATGCGATAGAGGATCATAAAGTGCCATAGAATCTATTTGAAGGATCAAGATAATTCTCTCGAGGAACAATGATGGAAGAAGTCACATGGATTTAAGCTCAGGAAAGAGTGCACAACGGAATAGTGGGAGACCCAGAACCTCTGAAGTACGCTGAATACCACAGAAAAAACTGAAGAAATAGTGTAAAAACCCAAGCGGAAGGAAGAATGGAGGAATGAAACATTGGCGCATAGGAGCCTTTGGATCCTTATGATGAACGACCAAGATTAAGTCGCAAAGCGTCGAGTGGAGTTATTAATATTGCATTGGAGGAAAGTAATAGGAGCAAAGAACCTCAGCCTCAAACCTTGAGCAATTGCGATATGTGATCGAAGTGTGGACCGTTGGATCATAAATAAGATCAACGACGGAGGAGATTTTAGAAATATTGCATTGCAATGTTATGTTGGTGAGTGATTAACCTTGGGGTCTTAGGAAAGTGTGACATGTGATACTGATGCGATCAACAAAGTGATTTCATCACAAATGTTCGATGGTGATGTGTCGTCGAAAGGGGAATGCGACGAGTGATGGAGTGGACCCGATAAAGTTATATGTGTAGTTGTGTTATATTTGAAGTCCGGAAGGTTACGTTAGTCGCATATCGGATGTGGAGGAGGAACGCATGTTAATGTGAACCACAGAGGACCCCGATTACGATTAGTGATAAAGGGATGCATCAAAAAACTGCAAAGATGTATAAAGCAAAAAAGGTATGTTTATGAAGGATTTCTATTATAAAGGGTTTATAATAGAATAAAGGGTGATAGTTGGTTTTATGGGTAAATCCATATATTTTACCAAAGTAAAGAGTGGGGGTTTATATATATATGCGGCTTAAAGTTTAATAAACAATTAATTAAGGATTGATTAAGGTTTAATAAAAAATTAATCAAGGATTGATTAGAGTGAGATGGAGAGTGAGTTATAAAAACCCGATAGAAGGATTTAATAATTGTGAAAGATTGGGCTATTGTAATGAAATCATTCGACATAAGAGTTTAATAAAGAGGGCCTTAATCATTAATATATTAAATATTTGACTTAGCAGAGATTCTGAAATTCCTGGGGAATATATATATATATATATTATCTATTATATATGCATATATATATATATATATATATATAGTTATATGCATACTGTGGGTATACACGGGGGATCCCCTGCATCAAGTAATAGTATTCAATGTGACCTTTACGTCCCTATACTATTGATGGTTGTTAAGGTGGGACCTTATATTTGTGCTAATGAATTTATGACTTGAGTAATTTGTTCCATTGTATTTCTAGTATGCTCATCCAAAAAAGTGGAGAAAATAATAAAACGAAACATGAACCTACAGAAATGTTAATCTCAGAAATGATAAAAATCCCATTTTTAATTTTCTCCTAGTAATAAGATGCAATTAAGCCCATGATACAAGATCAAATGTGAGTCTAGAAGACATTGTTGTTTGAGATTCTACTCAGTCATGCACCCTCTTCTTAAGAAGAAACCCTAGAAACCATAAGCAGATTGCAGGGGAGGCACACATCTCGTCTTATGAAAATGAACATGTGTATAGACCAAACATGAATTCTCCTCACACCAGTTAGTGAAGAAATCAAATAGTCATCATTCATTTCAAATATTAAAGAATCTAAAAGAACTCTTAACATAAATTTGGATACAAGTTCATTAATGTAGCTTTCTTTTCATTCTAATATACTAATTTTCCTCATATCTATAATTGTGTTGAATCTTAAAACAAGGATTTTAGTAACAACATTCTCAAATGTCCATTTTAGATTCTTATAATAACTAGGATTAGTTGCCTCAATGTTATGATATGTAACGTTCACCCTAATTATGCCTTTGCTTCCAACACATAAGGTTGAAGAACAAAAATACATAGTGGTTCCTTAATAAATAGTAACAACCTTTGAGAATCTCGTGGAAGAGGATTTGATATGGTAGTTGTAGCTTCAGTAGTGTCTAGTGCAGAATTTTTGTTTGGTGTAGTCATAAAAGAGGTCAAAACATTCGCAAACTTTATTTCTGTCTTACCTATTCAAGGACTTAATGCTTACCATAATGGTTCAAGATATTTATTTCATTTTCTAAAAATAATAGTCTGTTCTTGTTTCTTAGCGTATCTATCCTTCGATAAGTAGGCACTAGATTAGGACATAAATGATATATAAAGTCTCACACATCCATTATAAGGGCTGCTCTAAGAAAGCCACAAAAATTATCTCCTTCAAAACTGAAATCACTGACATATACCATCAAACATTCCCTTCATGATATGGGCCTGCACATTTTGAATGCACTTTGGCTATGATGCAAGGTATACATTAAAATATGTTTTGAGCATATAGCAATAGCGAAGGGATTGAGAACACCCAAGAAAATTGGCAGACTTATAGCAAAGCTAAAAAAAATAGGTGTGTCATTTTGAGATACGACATGATATCTTCCACAATTTTCCGGATCCTTTTCATTATATTTTCAAGAAATTTCTCCTTTGGGAGGGAGTCTTTGTGTAGAAGATGTAAGACTAGTCGAGAATCTCCCATAATTGTAAGTGTATCCACTTGATGTTCTTTAGCTAACAAAATTCTTTGGTAAAGGCCATATATATCAACTTGATTATTTATCATATGAGTAAACACCATAAATACCTGAACACTTTTCCTTGTGAGGGTCGTACAGTGTCCCTCCTCGGCTTATCAGCCCTACCAACTCACAGTAATTAAACAAGAATAAAGCACAAAATTAGTTACAAATTATTCTTAAATTATTAATTATTGTTGTTAAAATTGCATAATAGGTTATCCATTTTGCGATTTTCACCTTAATATTATATCAAATTCACCAAAAACTTGAAATTGTTGGGACGCACATAATAACATCTTTATGTAAATCAGGTGGCCCAAATAGGGGGAAAATGTGTCTTTGGAGTAATTAAGCATTAGTGTACGGAGATGAACATCCTTAATTTTGTAATCAACCAAACCTTGGAACTACTAATTAGACATGTCTTTGGATCATGGAAACCTAACTATGGGGGAGATACGTGTTATTACTTTATTAATCAACCAATCTATAGGACTACTAGTGAGATTTTGAAATGAATATGTAATCAGTTTTAGCAACCATCAAGTTTTTTTATTTTGGCTAATTTTAGGACTATTAAAAGTCCAAATATTTCCAAATGTGAATGCAGACATAAATGACGCAATAGTCACTATGGTTTATTTTTATATAACAAATAAACCAGTAAAATAATTATGTTTATAGGTATGCTTAATTTGGAATAGAATTTCAAGAATTTTAATTTAACTAGTATAGATTCATCTTAACTCTAAGTATAAGAAGAATTGAGACCAATCAAATCTTTCGAGGTGTAAATCTTTCGTTAAGTTTGAATTTTGAAGTATTTGTTCCCTATCATCACTAGAAATATTTTGAAATACTTATTATGTATGTATATTTTTATTAATTATATGCTCTGCAAATATGAATCATTATTAATTGCCTTTATGTTAATATAATATGAATATTATATTTTTGTAGGAAAAATTGTTTGTAATTTTATAAATGAAAATAAGATTATAACATAACAAATTTACTTTTTATTGCTTTTTGAATTGAGACAACATTTAGCTGGGTGAAGGTGTGTAGCAGAGGTGACTAGGGTTAAAGACTATTGCAACGGGTTTCTCTCCATGCATCGGTGCAAAGGAGGGAGTTCCACTCCCTCCTACAAGGAAGCAGTGGCTAACAAGAGTAAGAGGCCTCCGGAGAAAGGAAAAGGTGATGCGAAGGAAGGTAGAAATAATAGGGAAAAAGAATCAGAAAGCACCAAAGCGAAGGAGAAGGATGGTACAAAATATAAGGAAGAAAATGACAAAATACAGGGAACAAAAGACAAAAATCAAAAGAGTCAGTGCAGACCCAGAGCTGAAATTACTCCTAGAGTAGTTTTAAGTAATCCAGCGTTGTAGGAGCACAGAGATCACATGCGGACTTATGCAATCATACACAAATTCATGGGGCTATGGCCCACTGAAAAGGCTTTACAAACATGGATAAGATACCACTGGAATCCCAAAGGTAGCATTGATCTACATCTGGGGTCCAAAGGTTTTTTTACTGTGGTGTTCACTAACATTGAAGATAAGGACAATGTGTTTGAAGGTGGGCCCTACTTCTATGTAGCAGTAGGGCGCTATATGAGACCATGCATGATGAACTTCATTCCAGAGCATGAAACTTTTACTTTGGTTCTAGTTTGGGTAAGACTCTATTCTCTACCTCTTGACTATTGGCAAATTGGATCCCTTGCAGCCATAGGCAATAAATTAGGATGGTTTTATCAAAGCATCTGAAGCCACAAGGAGGGGAAAATACACTTCTTTTGCTAGGATCTTTGTGGAAATGGACCTATCTGGAGATCTTACGGATGAAGTCATCTTGGAGGTTTTTGATGAGGAATGGGTGCAAATAGTCAACTATGAACATATTCCATTTAGATATCGTAGATGCCATGAATATGGGCACCTTCTAAGAGACTGCCCCACCAGTCAAATAGAGAACAAAAGCAAAATGAACGTAATGAAAGATACAGATAGCTTTCATAAAGTAGTTCATAAAGGGAAAAGCGGAAAAAAAAGGGACAAAGCAATACCATGCTGAAGGACAAAAAGGTAGCCAGAACCAGTTCCAAGTTCTTGAAGAGGAGGAAGAAATAACAGTAAAATAAGAAGCTATAAATGAAGATTATGAGAAGAAGGAATACGATAAAGAAAGAGATCAGACACGGGAAAATGAAAAATAGAAGGGGCTTATGTTGAATGAATCAAAGTTGGAAATGGATCAAGAAATGACCCAAAGTGATATGGATATGGAGGACAATGACCTTCAGGAGATTTTGGACAGAGAAAACCTAGATCTAGAAGGGTTCTCGGCTCAGGGAACAACTGGTGGGGTAGAATCACTACCACAAGAAGAGCTCAGTCGGATACAACAGATATTCTTATGGCAAACCCAAGCAAAGGGTTTGGAGGGAGTAAATAACATTGAAAGATAGAGGAATGACAAGATGAAAGCAACAAAAATGACTCTGGGGTTAGCATCGAGAAATCCAGGGAAAAAAAGAGGTAGGAAAAAACAAAATGAGCTACTAATGGAATGTGGAAAGCTTATGGTGAACTTATGTAAGATGAAATACCTAACTAGTTACTCCTTTACCAATCTTTAATTATGAAGTTCACAACTTGGAACATTAGAGGTCTAGGTAGCAAGAGAAATAGAGAATGATGAATAATAGAATGAAACAAGCAGCTCTAGATATAATGTTTTTCCAAGAGACAAAATTCTCAATTTAGAAATTAAGGCAAATCCATAGTAAATGGCCTAGTAGATTCGAGTTTCTAGATGTTAAAGTAGAAAATACAGCAAGGGGTATCGTCACACTCTATAATCCCCAAGAGATTGGTATAATTGATGCAGAGGAATTAAGAAATTATTTATCAGTTGTTATACAGTCAGTAGGAGACAGGGACACTTACCTAGTCACGAATGTTTATGGCCCTCAAAGGTTAGATGACAAAATCAAGTTCATAAACTCATTGGTGGATCTACGAGTCAGACATGCAGGAATACCTTGGGTCCTAGAAGGAGACTTCAATATGAATAGATGTATATTGGAGAAAAAAGGAGGTACAAGAGCTCTAAACAGAGATTCCTTAGCCTTCCAAATCTTTTCAGAAAGCATGAACCTTGTTGATATTGAGACAAAAAATGGCCTCTGTACATGGAACAATAAAAGAGGTGGGGACTCATAGGTAGCCTCCAAGTTAGATAGATTCATGATCTCTGAGGATCTGATGCTTATATACAAGGAAATAGTAGTAGGAATTCTTCCCTTCGGAGGGTCAGATCACTGGCTGGTTAAAATGGAAATCAAGGGCATAGGCACCCCAAGAAATAGACCTTTTAGATTTGAAAATATGTGGTTTTCTCACCCAAATTTCATCAGCAACGTTGAAGAATGGTGGGCCGAGGATCTGTAAACCCAAGGATCAACAATGTTCCTGCTTCACAAAAGATTAAAGTACATCAAGTTGAAGCTTAAAACCTAGAATAAGAATGAATTTGGTAATATTTTTGCAGGAAAGAAAGTGGTGGAAAATAAAATAATGGAGCTCAATTAAGCTTTTATCAAGGAAGGTTTTGACAAGGACAAAAATGAACAAGTAGAGAAACATCACCAAGAGTGGGAAAAGTTCTGCTATCAAGAGGAAATTTTCTGGAAAAAAAAATCAAGAGTTCAATGGCTAAAAGAAGGAGAGAGAAATACTAAATTTTTTCATAAATCTACTATGGCAAACATGAGTTACAACAAAATCTCTTTGATTAAGGACACATATGGGCAAATACATCAATCTCATGAGAAGATAGAAGCGGTGTTAGTTAAGCACTTCTGAGGTATTGCTCAGGAAAACACTCTAGACAAAGATCCTTTCATCAAGGACCTCATAAAGCATATCCCCTAGTTGGTATCCAGAGAGGATAACTGTAATCTCAACAGGTCGATTACCAAAAAGGAGGTCAGTGGGGTCCTCAAGGAAATGCAAAATGGTAAGGCTCCAGGTTCTGATGGTTTCAACGTAGATTTCTTCAAAGCTTGTTGGAAAATTGTCAAAGAGGATATTATAAGGGTTGTGGAAGACTCTAGGTTGAACAGAACCATTTTGAGAGCCCTCAATACCTCCTTTATCTCTCTTATTCCAAAGTAGGATTATGCCCAAACTCCAGAAAGGTATAGACCCATCACTTTATGCAATGTTGTTTATAAGATAATTTCCAAAGTTTTGGCCAACATACTCAAACCTTTAATGCCTTTGCTGGTTTCGGGGGAACAATCAGGTTATGTGGAGGGCAGACAAATTCTAGATAACATCATACAAGCACACAAGGTGGCACACTCGTTATCCAGTGAAAGGAAATCAGGTATGATAATGCAATTGGACATTTCCAAAGCATATGATAAAGTAAGTTGGACTTATATCAAGAAAGTACTTGTTGCGTTTCGTTTTGATCATAATTGGATCAGATGGGTCATGGCCCTAGTGACTTCCTCCAGCTTTTCAATTTTAATCAGTGGCTCTGCTTCTAAAATTTTTCTTCCTTCTCAAGGACTCAGACAGGGAGATCCACTCTCTCCTTTTCTCTTCATCCTGATGATGTAAGGGCTCGGGTACTCCATCGAACATGCTGGACCTACCGCAAAAATTCAAGGACTACAAATTTCAGAGAATGGTCAAGCATTGACTCATCAACAGTTTGTAGATGATACCATGCTACAAGGAATTCCCATGGTCAAGGAAGCACTAGCTTACAAACAAATTTTGAAAGACTTTGCTTTTGCTTCAGGTATGGAAGTTAATCTTTCCAAATCAAAAATATTTTTCTTTAATACACATGTAGCCATCTAGAGAAATGTCTCCATAATCCTTGGATTTCAAAGAGACTCACTCCCCTCTAAGTATTTGGGACTTTCTCTAATGGCTAAACCTATGCTCAAAAGCATATGGGAACCATTAATCATTATTATGCAAGATAAGGTCAGGGAATGGGTAAACAAGTCTCTAAATCTAGCTAGTAGACTGGTTGTCACAAAGGTAGTGCTACAAGTTATCCCTGTCTTCATGTTATCAGCTCTCCCAGCTCCAAAAGGAGTTCTATAGCAATCTAGAAACATCCAAAGAGACTTTCTCTGGGGAAAAGAGGAAATAAAGAAAAAATTGGCTTTAGTCTCATGGGATAAGATTTGTAAACCCAAAAACCAAGGTGGCCTTGGATTGGATGATATAGAGATTCTAAGGTTCTAAGGGCCAAACTTTGGTGGAGGTGGGTTAAGGATCCTAAGGCTCAATGGGCAAGCATCTGGAAGGAAAAATATGCCAGTGCCTGGCTTTTTCATGATATCATAAGAATGTCTGGAAACATAAAGGGCTCTCCCATATGGAACAAGGCCTGGGAGAATAGAGAGGTTGTCCAAAAGTACAGTTTCTCTGAAATCAGAGATGGAGAGCTGGCACTGTTCTGGGAGGAGAAATGGGAAGAAGAACCAACTCTTTTGATAGAAGAATTTATCGGCCTAAAACGGGAGACAGGCAACCAAAGATTATGGAAAGTTAAGGACTTTTGGGAGCATTCACACAATATAGAAAAATGGAGAACATGGAAGGAAATAGAGGTTAGAGATAATAAGACCCTGAATAGTAAAGCAGAGACCCTAAAGAATTTGTTGGACGAGAGGAAGATTCTAGTTACTAAAGGGTTGGATCAACTAAGATGGGGCATTAACAAAGAAGACAACTTTAACATTAAGGAAGTGAAAGGAATTCTCCTTGGGATGGAATCCCAAGCTACAAACATAACTTGGCAGAAACTATGGAGGCACAAGGGTTGGATGAAGATCAAACTCTTTATGTGGATGGTTCACCATAGGAAAATCTTAACCTGGGATAATATCAAGAAGAGAGGTATACTAGGACCCCGCAGATGCCAGCTCTGCGAAGTCCAAGAGGAGACCCTTGAACGTCTTCTCAATAGTTTCATTTTCACCTCCTCGTTATGGGACTTTTTTGCCACCATCTTCAAACAGCTGGATAGAGACAAAGACAACATAACAAATACCCTGACCAATTAGAGGAATAATTTCTTGGATTATGAGGTTATTAACTTTGCCTGGGTTCTATTACCAAGTTTCATCATATGGAATGTGTGGAAAGAGAGAAATAGAAGAATATTCAAGGAAGAGAAGAGTTCCTCTCTTCACTTGTTGGCACAAATCTCAAAACAGCTTAAGGAGACAGTCAGCACCATAGTTAGGGATCTCCCTAAAAGTCCTCCCTCAGAAGCAGAGTTTTCAATTCTCAGCTAGTTAGGTATGTAGGGGCTGAGTTCGCAAGGTATAGACAAAAAAAGAAACATGAGGGAACCAGTTAAGGATTTCTGGAATCCTCCCCTGGAAGGATTTTTAAAGTATAGTATCGATGGGGCTTCAAAGGGCAACCTAGGCATGGCAGGCTTTAGGGGGGTTCTTAGGGATGAAAACAGAAGAATCATCTCCCTCTTCTATGGTCATCTAGGAAAAGCCACCGACAACATGGCAGAATTAATGGCATTGGAACAAAGCTTGGAATTTCTGAAACAGAACAATCACCAAAATGTAATAATAGAAGCTGATTCAATGTTAGTCATCAACGCAGCCAAAAGAATCAGTCATGGAATAGGGCCGGAGAAAGTTTCAAATGTTGGAAATAATACTGAGAGGGGGGCTAAATCAGTGTTATCTGGTCAATTATTTTCTTTTTCAAACCCAGAACATATACACTACTTCAGTTATATGAACCCGCGTATATACGCAACTACAGATAAGGAAACCCGTGTATACTATGCAGATTTATAATTTACTTTATTCTACAGATGTTGATCATTAAGTTATGCAATAGAATCATATAAACAGTTACCACGAATAGTAAAATAGATCAGAAGATAACCACACATAAGAACACAAGATATGAGGTGGAAACTCATGTGGGTGAAAACCACCTGCTGCAATTCGTCTCTATCTTCTTTTAATTAGAAACTTCTTTTTACAATGATTCTATACTAGTGCATTCCTTTACTAGTATGAAGGTTGCTACTTGCAGAGAGCTACAACCCTCTCTCGTTTTCTAGCTTCTCCTGGAAGGGAGCTACAACCCCCTTAGTTCTTGTACTAGTCAAGATACTAGTATGCAAGCTGCTACCTGTAGAAGGCTACAACCATCTCTTTCTTCCAGGGACCACATTTCATAAATTTCCAGACTGGATCCACAAATAACATTAATCAAACATCAATAATTTCTGCATCAACCAATCACCTTTTCACCAGTCAAGACTGAATTAAAATAAACACTTCTCTGACAACTGTACCTAGATCACAGTAACTGTAATCACACCCCAAATTATGAACCCACATCACTGCAATAATCAACAGAAGCAGCTAGAACATAAATTAAGAGACATACGCTACTTCAATATTCAAAAACCTACGTGCGTACGCTTGTGTGTTAAGATCAACCTGCGTATATGCTCTTTTGACTTACAACAACTGTGTGTATACACTCCTGTGCTAAGATCAACCGGCGTATACGCTCCTCTAACTTACAGAAACTACGTGTATATGCTTTTGTGCTAAGATCAACCTACGTATATGCCTTTTTGATTTACAGAAACTACATGTATATGTGCCTTCGCTTCACTGAACCTACGTGCAGATCTATAAAGATAATTTACCCCTTCAAATGTTCAAATATTAGTTTACCCAGATTACTAGATTTATAGATCAAGCAAGCGCCACATAGAACATATCAAAATCATACAAAGATACTATCATTCAAGCCTTAAGATTTTGACCCATCAATAGAACTTATCCTTCTCCTTGTGCTCAGGTTCCTTCTTCATTCAGATCCAGATCTGCACCATAACCTAATCACAGTATTCCAGATCTAGCACTTTATCAGATATTCAATAATTTAGATGATTCCTTGCCAAATGATCTCCTTCCTCTTTTATAGCCTTAGGCCTTTCACAATACCACGGTCCAAAAACTATAACAATTCAATACCATGGACCCAATACTTGGGATCAACAATTATGACGAGATACCATGGCCCAAAACCATAGGTTTAAATACCAAGGACTAAATACCACGGACCAAAAATAAGTTCTCCCACTGTACGCACTTTTCCTTGCATGAAAGTAGTGTATACGCATACACGCCTTGGGAACATCCAACCCGCGTGTATATGCGGCTTTGTCAAAGTGAGCCTGCGTATATGTCTTTTTCTTCTTTCTGAGTGCTTGAAATGTGATATGTCACCAGAGTGAGTTGCCATCAAGGACAACACCAGTGCCATAGTGCCAAACCTGTGTCATAATGCCAACAATCTCCCCCTTTGAACTTGATGGCAACCCCAAGATCCTCAAAGTCATTCTCCCCCTTTGTCATCAAGGGAAAAGGGTTGTGCTCCCCCTGAGTACAAGCTGAAATCTTTGTTCTGTTGTATTGACCAAGCTCCCCCTGACTTGTAGGAAGGATCTACAGAAAGATGTTCTTCAAGAAGAACCATGACTTATACATCATAAAATACCTTCCTATCACCAACAGACTCTTACATACATCCATCACCCAACCAAGTGGGGATACACTAGAAATTTACATAAGACAACCAAGTCCATTACATCATTCATCCCAGGCATAGTGGGGAAACCCAAATAGGCCGTTACATGAACTTGACACTAAACAATATACATGACATAGAGACTAACTAGCAAGACTTATGAAAGTCACTAATAACTGATACCAACATCATTTTTCAATCACTCTACAGATCAACAACCATGTTCTTGTTTTGTTCTTCCTCTGCATGTGTTTCAGATGAAATCAACAACAGTTGTGGACTTGAACCAAAAGCTTGTAAGGTAATGCCAACAATGCATCATTAGAAGATTCTCTGCTCCCCCTGAACCTGTGCCAGATGGTCTCTGTCAGACCCATATCAGACTATCTTCAACCAAAGTCTGTTCCTACTAATATCCTTCAAACCTCCATATACGCGATTGTATCTGCATAAACCGGTGTATGTACGCAGATCCTCCTCATCTAACTCGCGTACAACCACTTTTCTCTGCAACAGACAAGTTTCAACAGTAGCATGAAGCATCAACTACTCCAAGCTTCTATCTGAGGTATTCAAATGTTTCCCTGGGTAGTGGTTTGGTGAGTATATCAGCAACTTGTTCCTTAGAGGGAACATACTCCAACTTGACTTTTTGTTCCAGCACTTGTTCCCAAAGAAAATGATATTTGATAGGTATGTGTTTGGTCTTTGAATGCACGACTGGATTCTTTGAAATGCTAATTGCACTTGTATTATCACATAAGATGGAGATAGGTGGAGTACAAGTGATTTGATAATCCTGCAAGGTTTGCATCA
>APFE030209715.1:62258-79320 GCA_000404065.3 Pinus taeda
TTCATTGTGCTTTTGCTCATTTCTTCTTGTTGCGTCAAGATAACTTTTTGAGGTGGATGCTTGAGAAGTTTCTCCATATAGCCCAGACCTGTCTTGTTTAGAGGAGACCGCTGCACATTGATAATCTCATCCAAAGTTTCAGATCCTTTGACAAACTTAAGGTTAATAGCTTTTGTTTTCTCAATCTCTTTTCTAAGACCAACAATTTCATCTTCTAATTTTTCAAGATGTCTTTCCTTTTCATCAATTTGAAAGTGTAGAGTATCAATGATCATATTCTTCTCTTCTATACATCTCTTAAGTTTAGTAATTTCTTCATGAAAGTAATCCACATCTATAGCATCCATATAATCATCATCTTCAAATGCATTTAACAATTTATATTCATTACCTCGTTCATCTTCATCACTGTTTGATAGACCATCACTATCTTCATGAGTGTAGTAGCTTTTCTTACTTGCACTCTGTTTCTTGTTCCATCTAGCAGGTTCCCTTCCTTTATCCTTATAAGGACATTTTGCAGCATAATGACCTACTCTTCCACAAGCAAAGCATTTAAAAGGCAACTTACCTCTGAACCTTCCAGAACCCCTTTGAAGATTTCTGACAAAGTTTGATTCTTCTTCCTCTTCTTCTGGGACGTGGCTTGCTTCATAATAATCTCCTTTGCCTGATGCCTTGAAAGCAGCTTCTCTTCTATCTGATGGACCTCCCTTCTCATTTCATAAGCAGTTAGAATTCCATGTAGCTGAGACATAGTAAGAATTCGTAGATTTTCTTTTTCTTCTTGCAGATACTTTAGATTCAAACTTGGGGGACAATGACCTTAGAACCTTTTCAACCACAATAGCCTCTTTTATTTCTTCACCCAAATTTTTCATGCAATTGACAATCTCATCTACCCGAAGAAAGTAGTTAGCCACACTTTCATCATTATACATCCTGAGATTTTCATACTGAATCCTGAGAGTTTGAAGTTTAGCACGCTTTACCTGTTCATCTCCTTCGTAGCTCAAGACAATCTTGTCCCATATTTCTTTTGCTGATTTATATTGCATAACCTTCACAAACTCTGTTTGATATAAGCATCCCAGCAAAGTATTGACTTTAGCATTTGTTTCATATTTCTTCTTTTTGGCCACATCTGTAGGAGTAGCTGAAGGAAAAGTGTAGCCTGTCTCTATGATATCCAAAACATCCGTACCAAGAGATTGAAGATATGCAGTAACTCTTACCTTCCAATAATTGAAGTTTGTCCCATCAAAAATCGGTGGCCTGATAGATGCTTCCCTCTCGTAGTTGCTCATGATGAAAGATCTTCCTTCAAGCGATCAAGATTCTTTAGAAGGACCTGCTCTGATACCAATTGTTGGAAATAATACTGAGAGGGGGGTGAATCAGTATTATCAAATTCTTTTCAATATGCCTTTCTTATTTCAAACTTCAGATATGTATTGTTAACTTGTTTGTTAGTACCATATAATCATAAGCATGAAACAAGAAAAACAGATAGTCACACCAAAGAAACCCAATGTGCGTGAAAACCACCTGCTGCAATATGTCTCTATCTTCTTTAGAAATTTCTTTTACAATGATTTTGTACTGGTGTAGTCCTTTACCAGTACGCAGGCTACAACCTGCAGAGACCTACAACTCTCTCTCATTTTCCAGTCTCTCCTGGAAGGGAGCTACAACCCCATTTGATTCTTTCAAGGACCACTTTTCATAAATTTTCAAACTGGATCCATAAACATCAAATGATCATCAACTACAAGTAAATCAACCAGTCAACAGCAGTAACTAGATCAACAAAACAGAACTAAACCCAGAACACATTATCAACAGAAAAGTTCAGTCAACAGAAAGTCATGAGACAGATACGCAATTTTCTTTTCTCTGGCCTGCGTAGCTACGCACTTCACCTTCTGCTCCCCTGCGTATATCTGCAGATTTCCTTCTGTTGTGTTGCATGCCCACGCACTGCTTCTTCTACCGCGCTGCGTACAGTACGCACCCAGATACACTATCGCGCCGTGTACTGTGACTGTAGTCACGCACTCATAAAGACTATCGCGCCGCGTACTTTTACTGTGCATACGCACCTGAACCACTATTGCATTGCGTACCCACGCAACCCTTCTTCTTTTGCTTTGGCGTACCCACGCAGTTATCCGTCTTCTTCGCTGCGTACCCACGCAGCTACCCTTCTACTGCTCTGCGTACCCACACAGTTCATCCGTTTCTACTCTGCGTACCCACGGAGAGGCATCGTTAAACACCTCCGTACTTCTGATTAGGGCCGAATTTGCAGATCACCAGTGTGCTACAGTTAGCCGGATGCCCAGATCTGATCATGCGCTCGAGAGATCACCCTTCACAGATTCACTTTCCACTTCACTTTCATATAGATCAAGCTTTTGAAACAATAACCCAATATTTCAGATCTTAAGATATTCAATTTGCAAAAGATACTTAGCCAAGAGATCTCCTTTGCTTTATATAGGTAAGCTCCTCCTAAAATCATGGATCAATACCACGAGCCAAAACCATAATAACACAAATACCGTCGGCTAACTACCAAAGATTAAACATAAGAAACCCCACATGTGTTTTTCTCTTCCTTGAAGTGAGTGCACTGGGGTACGCACCTCCTGAACGGCTGACCTGCGTGTCTGGCCGCAGTCCCTTCACAGTGTACCTGCGGGTACGCATCTTCTGAAACTGTTCTCTTGCGTACGTCTTAATTTTCAACATATTAAGAGCCTTTCCACTGGTGTTGCCATCAAGTACAACATCTGTAACATATAGCCATACCAGAAACATAATGCCAGCAAGGAATTCTTGGTTTCTCCTTAGTTTAGGTAGTCTCCTTGTAATCTATAGCAAAGGATTCTTAATTTCTCTTTGTTCATGATTATCCTCTGTTCCTCATTTTAATCCTGGACCAAGAATTCTTAAGTTCTCTCTCACCCTGGTTAAGACCATTCCACCATCTAGCTTAAAGACTTGCACTTTACTTTGCTAGCTTTCCCTTTGAACACTCCCTTTAGTGAGTTAATTCCAGTTATGCTTCCCTTCTTTGACTCCATAGCCCAATGGTCCAAATACATCATTTTATCGATTTGTTTTAAGGATTCCACCATCCAACCTTCAATACAAATCAAAACCCCCTGAATCTTCAGAAGTAACCTAAAATCCCAACAAACAAAGCTAAATCATATAGAGAGAGCCCTCTCTAAGCCATAGGTTGGCTAGAGCCTATGTTTAAAATTTGGTTTGTGGTTACATCGGTCCTTTCTCTTCTAAAAACTTCTAGGGAAAAGTTCTGAGTGATAACATAGTGGCGACCATACTGGGGATTTTGAATCCTCAGTCTTAATAAAGCTTTAGGAAAATCCTAATTTTTTATTTTTAAGCCTCTTAAAGTCATATTTTAGAAGTTCACTTGAAATATCTCACAAAAATAATTAAAAAGTTTGAAATTTTTGCTTCCGGGAAGACTTATTTTACTAGGGCTAATCCAAACCCAAATCCTAGCCCAGTAGTTGATAATCCCAACCTAATTTCAAGAAAATACAAAAAATAAGAAAGTTCAGTTAGCCAAACACATTCGGTTAAAGCTAATTGATGTTCCGATGAGTGGTTATTTCTAGAAGAACTTCCCTTTGATGATTCATTTGATCTTTTGTTATTTAGAACAAAATATGAAAGTGCACTCAGTGAAACTGTTCTAAATCAAGAATTCATTACACACCTTGAATTTCAACAAGCCAATAAATCCATTGATGAGTACATTCTGAAATCTCCACAATCATCTGTTAATACTTTCACAACCCTTGAGCTTTCTAAAAAATCCTCCATTATTTTTAGTTCACCATTGTTCCCTTCAACTTCATCAATAATACTTTCTGAAGTCCATTCTTCACCACCATTTGTACCTACTCTTCCTCACCAACCTATCATTTCCCATTCATCACCTACTAGTCCTAGTTCTTCATCCACTCTTGATCCACATCTTAACCCCTCCTAGCCTACAACCATGAAAAATAGATATGATCCTCTTGTTTTACCTACCCAACTTGGTGCTATGCCAGCAGACTACCAAAGTAAAATTGTTCAATTCGTATACACATGACATTACACTACACAAAAACATGTCAACAAGGTAATAGAGTACTTTGAGTTGCGCGAAATTGTTATGGATAATGTTCAGATGAGACTCTTTTCCCAGACTTTAGCTGGTGATGTTAGGAAATGGTTTAGAGCATTGCTTGTTAATAGTATTGATAGTTTAGAAGAATTTCACCAGCAGTTTTTTGACAGATGGGAAAGGAAAAAGAATCCCCTACAAATCCTTTCAGAATATGAAAATATTAGAATAGGACTTAATGAAACTATTTAAGATTACTACACTAGATTCAACAATATATATAACACCATCCCAGTTAATCTTAGACCCCCACCTAACTTGGCATTAATAAAGTTCCCTGATGGTTATGACATAGATATGGCATACCAACTTAGGGAAAGAAATCCCCCAACACTAGAAGCAATGCAAAGTGTAGATGTTAGTGTTGAACCTAATTTGTTAGTTAAAAGGGCTAGAGTTAGAAATCAAAAAGGAGGAACTGCTAAAGATGAAGCTTCACCTTCTAACATCAAAATAAATATTTTAGCCAAAAGTATGGAAAAACTAATGGATAGAATAGATAACATAGAAAGGAAACCCCAATGGGATAAGCAACAAGCACCTCCAATTAGAAACCCGAATTTTAGAAAAAACCAAAATCAAAACATTGGGAGAAATGGACCAGACCAGAACATTAGGCCTCCTTTTCAAGAACATTATTCAGAAACATCCCATCCTGAAGACCCAGAAAAAGACACACAAATAAACTTAATGGAAATAGATGATGAGGACATTGTTTTTCTTACCCAAGATGAGTAGAAACTGCATATGCTGCAGCAATTACAAATCCAGTCTAGAGAGTCATTTGATTACAAACAGGGATATGATTCTGCCATTTTTCAAGTACATAAAAAGTATAATCTAAGAAGCAGAAAGGATACTGATGTCCTCGGCCAAACCAAGAAAATAGTGCAAAATCAACCTAAGAAAATAAAATAACCCCTTATTTCAAAGATCCTCTAGATTCTCCCTAGGCAGATACCAAATCCTTCTGGTCCCACCATTGTAGATATAACCTCTGATCAACCTTCTGCTGATCAACCATCCATCTCAATTCCACCTAAGGAACCCATGGAAAAAACTTCCTAAATAAAGGAAAAGAAGACAAATCTACTCAAGTTCCTGCTTCAAAAATCCAAAACCTTCAAACAAAAAAAGTTTCTTCACCATTCAATCTGGGAGCAGAGATAGCAAAACTAAAGATTTCGGTTCCTTTAACAGAATTACTCAATAATGAAACTTAAAAATCACAGATAAATGAGACCTTAAACATTGGTTAAAATGAAGATTCTATTAAATTGTTTGATGACCAGCCAAAACTCATATTTGGCCTAGATGTGAATGGAAAACCAGTAGAAGGAGGAGTTCCACCTTTTTACATCAGCCTTAGTATCCATGATAAAATTCTACATAATGCAATGTTGGATTTTGTGGCCTCTCACAACTTAATTCCCAAATCAGTGATGGAGAAATTAAACCTAGATATTACAAGGCCTTATAAAGACTTATTCTCATTTGACTCCAGTCAAGTAAAGTTTATAGGACTAATTAAATATTTGTTTGTTACTCTAGTCCAATATCCTACCAAAAGCAACCTTATGGATATTGTAGTTGCTGACATCCCACCAAATTTTTGCATGTTGTTATCAAGATGATCGGGAGCCAAACTTCGAGGATTCTTACAACTTGATATGTCATATGCTACAATTTCTATTTTTGGACAACCTAAGAAACTATACCGAGAAGCCTTAATGAAATACATGGTAAGTAGCCAGGATCAACCTCAAAACTTTCCCATCTACTCCATACTCTTAGACATTGATTATTTTATCTTGTATAATGTTGATCAAACATGAGAAGAATTTTCAGACAGTATTAATACAAAATCAAAAGAAATCGTAGTTTCTATATAAAATGAAACTAACCAAACTTCATAACTTTCCAATAAACAAATTGGCCAAACTGCTGTAAGTGATGAAAAGTTTGTTGCACCAGATAGTGAAAATTATGAGCATGATATATTATGACATCTAGAATTTGATGGGTCAGTCAATAATTTTGGAACAGGAGCAGCAGTGTCGATATGCAATTTGGAAAATAATCACTCAGAAGGCCATGCATATAAATTGAATTTTAAATGTACTAATAATATGGCTGAGTATAAGGCATTAATTTTAGGTCTTAAGTTAGATAGGAATCTAGGATCTAAAAGAGTTTCTGTCATGGGAGACTCTAAACTGATTATAAAATAGATTGATGTTGTATATATAACAAAGGACCCTAGATTAAGTTGTTATAGAGGAACTATTGTAGGAATACTTAATACTTTCCTAGAAAAAGAGCTTGTAGTAATCCCAGAAAACACAATATGCAAGCTCATAGTTTAGCAATGTTTACCAGCACTTGCAAATTACCCTTCCAACCTAACCATAAATACACTGCTGAAGTTAGGCATAGACACGAAATTATAGATAATTTGAAGAATTGGCAAATATTTTCTAATGATAAACAGATCAATAACTTTTTAATTTCAAAATAAGATTTTGTAAATAATAATATAGATATTGATACATCCATAGATCCTGACTCTAAGGATGAGTTAGCAATAAATGAGATAGAAGGTGATGAACTAGATAGGTTTAACCCAATTAAATTTACTAAATCAGATATAGATAAGTTAGAGAAAATTGATATTGATGAAATAATAAGTGAAGAAACCAAAGTAACTAATATCAAGGATAACTTCTTACCAAAGGGATTAACCCCTCTGGAAGATTTATTTGATTCAAATGATGTTCCTAGGAAACCTAAAATGGAACTAGTAAGGTCTGATATAGAGGAATGTAATATAGGCACCAGTGAAAATCCTAAACTAATCAAACTTTCAAAATCATTACCTCCCATTGAAAAAGTAAAACACATTGAGTTGTTGAAAGAATTTCAAGATGCTTTTGCTTGGAGTTATGAGGACCTCAAATCCTATGACACCAACATCATCCAGCACCCAATCCCTATTAAAGAAAATCAAAAACCATTCAGACAAAAACTTAGAAGGATCAATCCATTCTTATTACCTTCAATTGAAAAAGAAATTCAGAGGATGTATGATGCCAAAATAATTGCACCAATCAAGTTTTCTGGTTGGATCTCAAACTTGGTGCCAACTAGGAAGAAAACTGGTGAGATCAGACTCTGTGTGGAGCTCAGAAACCTTAACAAAGTTTCATTGAAAGACAATTACCCTCTCCTTAAAATGGATAAATTTTACAAAGGTCAGTTGGATCAACCAGAATCTCGTTGTTGGATGAGTTTTGTGGTTACAGTCAAATTTTGGTTCATCCAGATGACCAACCCAAAACTGCCTTCACTACTCCATGGGGCACATTTATGTATGTGAAAATTCATTTTGAGATAATGAATGCAGGAGCCACTTTCTAGAGGGCTATGGATATAGACTTTGCAAAAGAAATTCATGATTTCCTTGTGATATACGTAGATGACATTACTGTTTTTTCAAAATCTGACAATCAACATTTGGATCATCTAAGACAAGTTTTTATTAAATGTGGGAAATTTGGAATCTTCTTAAACACCAAGAAGTCTTTGTTTGGGTTATAGGAAGGAAATTTGTTAGGTCACATAATTTCAAAAGATGGTATAAGAATAGACCCTGTGAGAATAAAAGCCATCTTACAGATACAACATCTAAGGAACATTAAAGAGTTACAAACATTTTTCGGAAAAATTAAATTTCTTAGAAGATTTATATCTAATCTAATAGAATTAATTAGATGACTCAATGATATGCTGAAAAAATATTCAACCATAAAATGCACCATTGAGTCTAAGAAATCCTTTGAATACATTAAACTAGCCTTAACTAAAACACCTGTGTTAATTAGTCCTAAATTTGACAGAGATTTCATCTTGTTTTCCTTTGTTTCTGAGCACACAATTGCTACAATTCTATTTCAGAAAAATGACCAAGGCTATGAGCAACCTATTGCTCTCTTTAGCAAAGCCCTGAATGATGCCCCCTTAAAATACAATATAATGGAAAAACAAGCATTGGCTTTAGTCAAAGCCATTAAGGACTTCAGAGTATACATCTTATATTCTCATATAGCAGCCTACATTCCAAATTTAGTAGTCAAGGACATCCTAACACATGAAGGTCCGGATGAAAAGAGGGGAAAGTGCATTGGTACTATTTTAGAGTATGATATAGAAATCAAACCTACTAAGTTAATTAAGGGCCAAGGTTTAGCGAAGCTCATAGCTGAATCGAACTGCCAGTCCTTGGATATAAACTTTATTGCAGCAATAGATGATGGAGAGGAGATGGCAACTTCACTAATCAGCCAAGCCTTTATTGAGTCACCTCGATATGCTGATATTATTTATGTTCTACAGAACTTACAAGCTCCTCCTAAATTATCTAGGACTAAAAGCAGGTTCTTAAAGATGAAATCCTTGAAATTTTGTATACTAGACAATGCTTTGTTTTGGAAAGACCATGAAGTTATTCTTCTTAATTACTTGTTAAAAGATGAATCTAACAGAGTTTTACAAGAGTTTCATGCAAGTGACTGTGGAGGACACCTTTATTGGAAGACCACTACAGATAAAATCCTTAGAGCTAGTTTCTACTAGCCTACCTAGTTTTCTGCTGTCAAGAAATATGTGACCTCCTGTCACAAATGTCAAATTTTTTACGGAAAGAAAAAGCTTTTACCTTTACCCCTCAAGCCAATGTCTGCTGAAATACATTTTCAACAATGGGGTTTAGAATTCATTGGTGAAACTCACCCACCTTGCTCTACCCAACACAAATGGATCCTCACATCCATAGACTATGTCACAAAATGGATAGAGGCCATACCTTCAAGGCAAGCCACAGACACTGTTATCATAACCTTCCTTGAAACCAATATTCTATCAAGATTTGGATGTCTAACTAAGCTCATTACTGATAATACAACATCCTTTAAATCCAAAATAATGATAGGTTTCTGCAATAAGTATCATATCACCTTGGGCCATTCTACAGCCTATTACCCTCAAGGAAATGGAATCGTGGAATCCTCAAACAAAATCCTGGTAAACATCATCAAGAAGTTACTAGAGGTCAATAAGAAAACAAGGAATAAAAAGCTAGTCAATGCCTTATGGGCAGACAGACTATCCACTAATAAATCAATTGGTACTTCTCCCTATCAACTAGTTTATGGGATGGAAGCTATCCTTCCATCCTCTTTGGGAGTACCAATAATGAAGATGCTTCAAGAATTGCAGGTTGAACCTAATAGTATCCAAAGAAGAATCAACCAAACTATTCACCTTTAGCAAACCAAGGAAGAGGTCTATATCAGGTCTCAGGTTGTGCAGGAAAGGGTTAAAAAGATTTTTGATAAAAGAACCAATGCTAAAGATTTCTACCTCAGGGACAAGGTGCTCAATTGGGATTCGAGGAGGGAAGACAAAGGTAAACATGGGAAATTTGATTTCCTGTGGAGAGGTCCCTATGTCATCTATGCTTATAGAGGAAATAATGATTTCTTCCAGAGAGAAATTGATGGTATAGAAGCAGCAGGTGGGCTAGGGAATGGTCAAATGCTAAAACATTACTTTGAACCTAGTTACTAATTGTCATTTCCCATTTGTACATATTCTATTTTCAAAATTTTAGTTTGGATTGGATGGTGATTTTTGAAGTTGAAGCCCAAAGAGAAGGCCCTAATCTTTGAAAGATCTACTGTCATAAGTATCAATAATGCAAATGCGTAGAGGAACAGTTTGCAAGATAACATCAACAACAACTTAGAGGCCACTGATCTTGAAAGTTCTTGAAATTTCACTAGAAAATGCCATCCCTAAGTGGAGCCATTGTTAGGTTCCTATACCAATAGGAGTCATAATTTTGAATGACTAAGGTTATGCCTTGTAATATTGTACATACCTCTACTTTCTGCAAATGTTTTCCATATTAAGAAATTAAAAAATGTAAAGAGGGTATGTCCTAAAAGAATAATCAAAGGACAAAAGAATGAGAAAAGGTCAAAAAAATGAAAATATATGAACCCCAAAAAACAAAAAGAGACCATGAAAGTGAGCAAGTCAAAATGCCACTACTATTTACTTTTATGCATAATAATGATTGTGTGAAGCTTGTTATTCATGCCACAATCCATAGTAATCAAACTGTTTAATCTTGATTATACATTGCTTTGAATTTTATGTTTATAGTTAGAGAATAAAATTTGACCAAACAGTTTAATCTTGGCAGAACATTAGATAGGTAGAGTAAATAAAAGGAGCTCCTCAGTTTAATCTAAGCCCTTGGATGATATAAGGTTAGAATTAGGTAGTTTTCTTTGTAAAAAGAAAAGGATTTGGTAAGGATTTGCTAGTCTAAATGCACCCAAATAAAATGAAGAAAAAATGGTAGGATGAGTAAATGGGTAAGTAGTAGAAAGGTTGCAGAAATATCAACTGATTACACAAAAGCACTTATGCCATGTTTAAATGCATCTTTCAAATATGCATAAGCAATAAACAAAGAAAAGATAATCGTTCACAATTTTCTTTATTTAACATCCCCTCATTCATTTCACCCCTTTACTAATTTCCCGTAGATAAGTTCTAAGTGCTCAAATCCTTTAATTCAAAGAGGCTCAGAGCATTTCTCTGACTTTTGGAGGGAGCGGATCGTCAGCTTGATGACTTATGGATAACAAGTACTAGAATTTGCTTCATGAAAATTCATTTCCCTTCATTTCCCCTCATTTCCCTAATAAAACCCCCCCTTCCTATGGTTGAGACCATTTACCTAGGAAAAGTGGAAACCCCCATGAAAATCCCTTTCACTGAGAAACCCACAAAAAACACTTTATCCTAAGTATTGAAGGTATGAAAAGTGCGCAAATGTGACATTCCACCTTTTTACTTAGAAAAACCTACTCCACCCTTTATATTTCATATCAATTTCTAATGTTATTATATAAATTCTCCCTAATCCCTCATTAAGTCTGACTCGATCATTTTAAACCTATGATTTATCCTTAAACTAATCCCATACCGTCATGATTAAACCCCTGGGCCCCCCATCAACTCCTGTTAATTTCCCCCCGCGTAGCTCTTCCGCCCAACTACCATTTGATCATTTCCCCCCCACATCCAATGGTGCACAACCATATCAGCCGCGCCCGATGACTGAATGTTAACCACCCGATAAATTGGTTTTCCCTGACCCCCCATTTTCTATGTGTCACGCTCTAATATACACTGGGAAAACCCTCCCAAAAAACCCCCTCACCACTAAAGTGGGGCGATAGCCCTCCAAAACCACTTCCCCACTTAACCAAAAAACCGTCAACTGTTCATCCAAAAGTGAACTTGCCAAAATTAATCATTTTGTCCATAAAAGGCCGTGAAGCCCTCTTTCACCCTTTTCTCATGCATTCTCTTTGTAAACTCCGTGAACCATTACAATTCCTCCAAACATGAAATTTACCAACAGACTTCCAAGTTCGCTCCAGAAAACGCTACAGACAACCCACCTGACTTTTTAGTCCGTACTAGAACCATACAAACCTCTGTAGCCACCGAGAACTGTCAATATGAAAGCCAATTCACCCAATTTTACAAGTATTTCACCATAGAATACAATTCCCTGTGTAAAATTGAAAAACATTGAGCTTGTTTAATATTCTCGTTAAGTCCAATTAATTGAAAATTACTTAAAATCACAAACACATCTAGCTAGAACCCTTTGAAGTTTCCAATTTCTATTAAAAACCTTAGAGTGAACCCATAGAGCCTAATTCAAATACACAAGAGCTGAATTATGGCTACTCCTATCACCATGGACATTAGACCCATTAACACTCCACATTTAGACCTGGACCACATTCCCCTAGCTGACAGGGATTTCCAAATCTAAGATACAACTTCAACAGAGCTCCTACTCAAAATTCATTGCTTAACGAAAGACAGACACCTCAACTATACATATGACATTGGCCTCTGGGTGTCCAATCTACCTAGATACTAGTTTCCCCGAGTTCATATCTTTCCAAAAGTTGTTCATATGTGTTATGCATGCTACATCCCTAGCCATATAGCCATAATGTCTCATGAATTGAAGGTTCCATTCACTATCATAGCTGAGTCCATTAATGAAATGTTGCAGTTCCAACCAAGGCCAAACTTAACCCCACTTTCAATTGGAGACCTGTTGGACCAGTATACGAAGCTAAGCTCATCAATATTGGAGAGGAAAACCACATTCCTAAGGACCCCCCTCCATATGTACTAGTTATTTTCTCTAAATGGGGCTAGTACATTATAACCATGATATCATGTGTTTTGGGTTACACTACAAGTGAATACATTGATGAACTCATTCTTGCATTCATGTCCATTTATACCCCAAGGTAACCTTCTGCAACCACATATGACTTTGCCAAATTCATAGATGATAGGATGCATGAGCAGTTCACAAGAATGGGCAATGGGAGAGTATTCAAATACTCCTCTATATTGTACCATCTATTTTTGTATTATCAGTTGGATAAGTTTCCTTTTACTCACATTCGCAATGCTACAAATCACAAGGATTATGGGTGGTGTTGCATTCAGACTTCATGATTGATGTGACTCTACATTTCTAAAACAAAGACTGATTATGGGTGGTGCTGCATTCAAACTTCATGATTGATGAGACTCTACACTTCTAAAACAAAGGAAGTCTTGCCTCAATTGGTTGACATAGGGATCGACCACTACATTGTTTTATAGGTATACATGTGTGCCATTCCAAGAAAGAGAATTTTTTTCCACGACACTAGCAAGAACCTGAAATTAAAACTGATTAAAATACCTTCTAGATTAGGTCACAGCAAATCGAAAAAATATTATGCAAATGGATTATTTCATGTGATATCACTTACTTGCAAGAGCTAGTGCAGGTTGATGGAAGAATGGAATAAATGGAAACTTTGTTATGGAAAAATACAACCATAATAGAATAGGTTTAAGCACCTCAAATTGCAACGGATTTTCCATGACCAAAGAATGGTTGAATGTATATACTTGATAGAGATGAGTCAATACGATGACAAACTCCTAAAATGAAATTTTCATACCTATGCAGGCATGATAGCCAATCCCAAATGGGTTGTATGTGTAAGGGTGTCCATTCTTTTCTTCCTCACACTTGAGATCAAACTCATACTGGATCTATTATTTTCACTTTCTTCTTTGATGAACTCATACAAGATCCTTTTTATAGAAAGTGTAATGAAAGCTAACGTGTCATTCCAACCTAACATTTTAATCGATCAGCAAACATGGGTAACGAATACGGTGTATGGAAATGATCAATGAGCAATTGGCACCCTCCATGACTATCCATTGCCCCAAATATCCTCATAGAGGAAATGGAGCAGAGAAACCAGGTTGTTAATTTAAAAATTAATAAACCAAATTGTAATGGGCAACATGTTGATCAGGGAGAAACTGTATCCCTCCATGTCGATATACAACAAAGAATATTCGCTCAGCAAGAAATCTTAACCGTCTATTCACTAAAAAAAATCATGCAGGCCTATTATGAAATAGACCATGCCCAATGACGTAAATATAATTTTTTTTTGAAAATTTATCAAATTATATATATATATATATATATATATATATATTATATATATATATATATATATATATATATATATATCAAAATTTTTATAATTTTTTATTTTATTTTATTTTTCCACAAATATTATTAATTAAAAAATAGGGCCTATTGTAATACCATAGCTTACTAAAACCACATACCCAAAAATCCATAACTAATATTCATATGGCACTTGTTTATATGACCTTTTTTTTCTAATTTATTAATTTAATTAAAAGGGTAGAAAATGACATAACTACTTTTCAAATAAATTTCAATCTTTGGTATGTGACTACTATTAAGATTATTCTATAGTATTATGTGAAGGTTAAATTCTCACTATACACCTAATAATTATTGATAATTAAGTTGACTCTACAACTGAAGTATGAGGGAGATTTTGTAGTGTTAGTAAATGAGTATGAATATAAACATTTAAATGTTGTCTCAATTCCTTTTTTTTGCTTAAGCAAGAGTAGTGCCTTGTATTTCATTAAATCAAGCATAATTTACAAAAATTACACCAAGCCACCAAACTGTGTGGTATTGGGCTGGCAAGGAGCGGACTCGACAGAAACTAAGACTTCATACCCCAAAAAATACACTCCCAACCATTTGGGAAGATACAAAAATAAACAACAAGACTCACAGGTTCCACGGACCCACCCCTCAAAATCTGCATCATCAAAACCTAATCCTACCTTGAAATCTCCACCGTCCAAAATACTCATGAGAATCAACCCCTGGGATCCATTTCGCATCACGAAGAAACCCAAAGGATAACCCCCAGACCTCTCCAAACCTTTCGATCAATTCCGACTATTGATTTGCTTCATTCCATCGGACAATAGAATTGTACCATCGCATGGTCGAGGTGATCGTTCTTTAGCGTGCGATGAGGGTGGTTTTCAGACACAACCCTCATCCATGCGTCAAGATTTGTATGGAATCGCTGCTCGAAATTCAAAACTGCCTTCCATATAAAGCGGTGCAATCGCACCTAAACCACTTTGGAAGCGGTTTTGTGTCCCGCCATTGAACCTTGTGAAAAGTTTCCCGCCGTCTTTTGTAACTTTCCACCTCCCTACAGAAAGAGATAACCAATGCGCCTGAATCCGAGGCTGTGCAAGGAGGAGATTCCCATAGTAGATGAGGGTGACCCTCACCATTCTTCCACCATAGGCTTGTCAGACCAAGAAAGTAAAACATGCCAAAAACTGATCATTGCGAATTAGCTTCCCGAGTTTTGTTCTTATACACTTCTTTGTCCTCTTCCTCCTGGTTATGGCAGTGTTCTCTTAGGTTGCTCAGCAGCATTGCAAGCCAATCCATCAAAACTCTATTGTCCTTACATCTGACACCTTGGTTGGCTAGAATATTAGCCAACTTGTTGGCATTTCGACGCACATGGATGAATCTAAGAGTGCGCAGTCCCTAACAATTTCGCTAAATTTTCTAGAGAACCTGTATTAGCCTCCAATGTTTTGATGTTGGCATTATGACATAGGTTTGGCACTATGGCACTAGTGTTGTCCTTGATGGCAACTCACTCTGGTGACAAATCACATTTCAGGCACTCAGAAAGAAGAAAAAGACATATACGCAGGTTCACTTTGACGAAGCCGCGTATACACGTGGGTTGGATGTTCCCAAGGAGCGTATGCATATACATGCACTTTCATGCAAGGAAAAGCACGTACATGTGGGAGAACTTATTTTTGGTCCGTGGTATTTGAACCTATGGTTTTAGGCCATGGTATCTCGTCATAAGTGTTGATCCCAAGTATTGGGTCCATGGTATTGAATTGTTATAGTTTTTGGACCGTGGTATTGTGAAAGGCCTAAGGCTATAAAAGAGGAAGGAGATCATTTGGCAAGGAATATCTGATCTTTGATATCTAATAGTGTAGATCTAGAATTATGTGATGGGTTTTGGTGTAGATCTGGATCTGAATGAAGAAGGAACCTGAGTGCAAGGAAAAGGATAAGTTCTATTGATGGGTCAAAATCTTAAGGCTTGAATGATAGTATCTTTGTATGATTTTGATCTATTCTATGTGGCGCTTGCTTGATCTATAAATCTGGTAATCTAGGTAAACTAATATCTGAACATTTGAAGGGGTAAATTATCTTTATAGATCTGTACGCAGGTTCAGTGAAGCGAAGGCGCGTATACACGCAGTTTCTGTAAGTCAAAAGGGCGTATACGCAGGTTGATCTTAGCACAGAAGCATATATACGCAGTTTCTGTAAGTCAAAAGAGCATATACGCAGGTTGATCTTAGCACAGGAGCATATACATGCAGTTGCTGTAAGTCAAAAGAGCGTATACGCAGGTTGATCTTAACACAGAAGCGTATGCACGCAGGTTTCGGAATATTGAA
Source organism: Pinus taeda (assembly GCA_000404065.3). Taxonomy (NCBI): domain Eukaryota; kingdom Viridiplantae; phylum Streptophyta; class Pinopsida; order Pinales; family Pinaceae; genus Pinus; species Pinus taeda. Next base: position 78,508 of record APFE030209715.1, read on the forward strand.
GTAGCGTACGTCTCTTAATTTATGTTCTAGCTGCTTCTGTTGATTATTGTAGTGATGTGGGTTCAGAATTTTGGGTGTGATTACAGTTACTGTGATCTGGGTACAGTTGTCAGAGAAGTGTTTATTTTGATTCAGTTTTGACTGGTGAAAAGGTGATTGGTTGATGCAGAAATTCTTGATGTTTGATTAATGTTATTTGTGGATCTAGTCTGAAAATTTATGAAACGTGGTCCCTGGAAGAAAGAGAAGGTTGTAGCCTTCTGCAGGTAGCAGCCTGCGTACTAGTATCTTGTCTAGTACAAGAACTAAGTGGGTTGTAGCTCCCTTCCAGGAGAAGCTGGAAAACGAGAGAGGGTTGTAGCTCTCTGCAGGCAGCAGCCTACGTACTGGTAAAGGACTGCACCAGTACAGAATCATTGTAAAAAGAAGTTTCTCATTAAAAGAAGATAGAGATGAATTGTAGCAAGTGGTTTTCACCCACATTGGGTTTCCACCTTATATCTTGTGTTCTTATGTGTGGTTGTCTTATGATCTGTTTTACTATTCATGGTAACTGTTTATATGATTCTGTTGCATAACTTAATGATTAACATCTGTAGAATAAACTAAATTATAAATCTACATAGTATACGCGGGTTTCCTTATCTGTAGTTGCGTATATACGCGGGTTCATCTAACTGAAGTAGCGTATATCTTATGGGTTTGAAAAAGAAAATAATTGACCAGATAATACTAATTCACCCCCCTCTCAGTATTATTTCCAACAATTGGTATCAGAGCAGGTCCTTCAGAAGAAGCTTGATCGCTTGAAGG
>APFE030209715.1:79330-113863 GCA_000404065.3 Pinus taeda
ATACTGATTCACCCCCCCCCCTCCTCAGTATTATTTCCAACAATTGGTATCAGAGCAGGTCCTTCAGAAGAAGCTTGATCACTTGAAGGAAGATCTATTATCATGAGCAACTACGAGAGAGAAGCATCAATCAGGCCACCAATTTTTGATGGGACCAACTTCGTCTATTGGAAGGTAAGAGTCACAACCTATCTTCAATCTCTTGGTACTGAAGTCTGGGATATCATAGATACATGGTACACTTTTCCATCAGCAACTCCTACAGATCCGGCCGAGAAGAAGCAGTTTGAAACAAATACAAAGGCTGTAAACACTCTATTAGGATGTCTATCTCAATCAGAATTCATCAAGGTTATGCAGTATAAAACCGCTAAAGAAATATGGGATTTTTCTCCTCATTCGGAGGAGTCTGTGTGACTAGAGGGGTGCTCATGGCTCTTTCCTGCTCTTCTGGTACCTACAGAAAAGAGCTCTCATCAAGCTTCTTTTCCAAATCAATTAGAGCATTTTCTACAACTACCCTTGTGTTGTCTCTATCTACTAAGGTATTTTCCACCCAGTTTGTCTGATTGGCATACGCCTCTATTTCTGGTATGGGGTGGTGGATAAGAGGTCCTAGCTTGACCTTTTTCCTTTTCTTGGTAATTCATTCTAAAGGGTCATATCTCCATACAAAACTCCTTTGGGATTTCATGCTTTGAAGGATCGGGTTCGCCTCTTTCCCTACCTCTCTGGAATTCCATATGAGCGACCTAACTGGTCTTTGATTTTGAAATTGGCCTTCTTCTTAGCAGTGACAAAGTTGACTTCATCTGCATTGATGATTTTTCTGTAATATTCTAAGGCAAACAACCTCATAGGGAGGTATCTTGGCAACTTATATGGTACAAGCAGGAAACCACATATTATGATTTCTTAACGTTTTTGGTAAAGGTACCAATCTCCCACTTTGGTTTGGTTGGAAAGTTGGAGGATTATTTTTATCTCTGGACTTATCCTAGGTGGAGGATTTCCAGTGAGCATAGTCATGATAAGATACACAAAAGAATCTATGAATTCAGGGTATGTATATGGTGATCTAAACACACGGAAAAGTGGGGTTCAAAAAATGACGGGTTTGGGCTGGTCCCTGGTGTCAAGCTTCTGGAGAGTAAAAGGAAACATATCCAACTGATAATACAAACATAAATGGTACAATACAGAGGAATATTTGGATATTCTCTCATTGCCCATTCTTGTGAATTGCTCATGCATCCTATCAGCTTTGAATTTGGCAAAGTCATATGTGGTTGAAGGACGCTGCCTTGGGGTATTAATGGACATGAAGACAAGAATGAGTTCATCAATGTATTGACCTATAGTTTAACCCAAAACACATGATATCATGATTACAATGTACTAGCCCCATTTAGAGAAAATAGTTGATACATATGGAGGGAGGTCCTTATGGATGTGTTTTTCCTCTCTAATGAAGGTTTGGAACAACTTGGCCAATCCTAATGGGCTTCGCTTGGGATAATGGTCCAAAAGGTCTCCAATTGAGAGTAAGGTTAAGTTTGGCCCTGGTTGGAACTACAACATTTCATTAATGGAGTCAGTTGTGATAGTGAATAGAACCTTCTGGTCATGAGACATTATGGCTCTATGTCTGGGGACGTAGCATGCATAACACATATGAACAACTTCTGGAAAGATATGTACTTGGGGGAACTTGTATCTAGGTAAATTGGACTCCCAGAGGTCAATGTCATCTATATGGTTGAAGTGTCTGTCTTTTCTTAAGCAATGAATTTTGAGCAGGGGCTCTGTTCAAGTTGTAACTTCGATTTGTAAATCCTTGTAAGCCAGGGGAAGGTGGTCCAGGTATAAATGTGGAGTGGTAATGGGTCTAATGTACATGGCGATAGGAGCAGCCTTAATTTAGTTCTTGTGGATTTGAATTAGGCTCTGGGGGTTCACTCTAAGGTTTTGAACATAAATTGGAAACTTCAAAGGGTTCTAGATAGATGTGTTTGTGATTTTAAGTAATTTTCAATTAATTGCACTTAACGAGAATATTAAATAGGCTGATTTTTTTTCAATTTTGCACAGGGAATGGTATTGTATGGTGAAATACCTGGAAATTGGGTAAATTGTCTTCAAATAGATGGTTCTAGGCAGCTGCAGAGGTTTGTACTATTCTTTTGTGTAATCAATTGATATTTCTGCAACCTTTCTACTACTTACCCATTTACTCATCCTACCATTTTTTCTTCATTTTATTTGGGTGCATTTAGACTAGAAAACCCTTACCAAATCCTTTTCTTTTTACAAAGAAAACTATATAATTCTAACCTTATATCATCCAAGGGCTTAGATTAAACTAATGAGCTTCTTTTATTTACTCTACCTATCTAATGATCTGCCAAGACTAAACTATTTGGTCAGATTTTATTCTCTAGCTATAAACATAAAATTCAAAGCATGGTATAATCAAGATTAAACAGTTTGATTACCATGGATTATGGCATGAATAACAAGCTTCACACAATCATTATTATGCATAAAAGTAAATAGTAGTGGCATTTTGACTTTCTCACTTTCGTGGTCTCTTTTTGTTTTTTGGGGTTCATATATTTTCATTTTTTTGACCTTTTCTTATTCTTTTTCCCTTTGATTATTCTTTTAGGACATAACCTCTTTACATTTTTATATTTCTTAATATGGAAAATATTTGTAGAAATCAAACGTATGTACAATATTACAAGGCATAACCTTAGTCATTCAAATTTTGACTCCTATTGGTATAGGAACTTAACAATGGCTCCACTTCGGGATGGCATTTTCTAGTGAAATGTCAAGAACTTTCAAGATCACTGGCCTCTGAAGTGTTGTTGATGTTATCTTGCAAAGTGTTCCTCTACACATATGCATAATTGATACTTATGACAATAGATATTTCAAAGCTTAGGGCCTTCTCTTAGAGCTTAAACTTCAAAAATCACCATCCAATCTAAACCAAACTTTTGAAAATAGAATATGTTCAAATGGGAAATGACAATTAGTAAATAGGTTCAAAGTAATGTTTTATCATTCGACCATTCACTGGCCCACCTTCGGCTTCTGTACCATCAAGTTCTCTCAGGAATAAATCATTATTTCCTCTATAAGCATAGATGACATTGGGACCTTCCCATAGGAAATCAAATTTCTGATGTTTACCTTTGTCTTCCCTCCTGGAATCCCACTTGAGCACCTTGTCCCCAAGGTAGAAATCTTCAGCCTTGTTTCTTTTATCAAAAATCTTTTTAACCCTTTCTTGCACAGCCTGAGACCTGATATAAACCTCTTCCTTGGTTTGTTGAAGGTGAGTAGTTTGGTTGATTCTTCTCTAGATACTATTAGGTTCAACTTGCAATTCTTGAAGAATCTTTATTACTAGTACTCCCAAAGAGGATGCAAAGATAACTTACCTCCCATAAACTAGTTGATAGGGAGAAGTACCAATTGATTTCTTACTGGTTACTCTATCTGCCCATAAGGCATTAACTAGCTTTTTATTCCATGCTTTCTTATTGTCCTCTAGTAACTTCTTGATGATGTCTACCAGGCTTTTGTTTGAGGATTCAGTGAGTCCATTTCCTTGAGGGTAATACGTTGTAGAATGGCCCAAGGTGATATGATACTTATGGTAGAAATCTATCATTGTTTTGCATTTAAAGGTTGTTGCATTATCAGTAATGAGCTTAGTTGGAAATCCAAATCTTGATAGAATATTGGTTTCAAGGAAGGTTATGATAACAGTCTCTGTGGCTTGCCTAGAAGGTATGGCCTCTATCCATTTTATGAAGTAGTCTGTGGATGTGAGGATCCATTTGTGTTGGGTAGAGGAGGGTGGGTGAATTTTGCCAATGAAGTCTAAACCCCATTGTTGAAAAGGTATTTCAGCAGAGATTGGCTTGAGGGGTAAAGGTAAAAGATTTTTCATTCCCTAAAAATTTTGACATTTGTGACAGGAGGTCACATATTTCTTGACAGCAGAAAACAAGGTAGGCCATTAGAAACCAGCTCTAAGGATTTTATCTGTAGTGGTCTTCGAGTAAAGGTGTCCTCCACAGTCACCTGCATGAAACTCTTGTAAAAATCTGTCAGATTCATCTTTTAACAAGCAATTAAGAAGAATACCTTCATGGTCTTTCCAAAACAAAGCATTGTCTAGTATACAAAATTTCAAGGATTTCTTTTTTAAGAACCTTCTTTTAGTCCTAGATAATTTAGGATGAGCTTGTAAGTTTTGTAGAACATAAATAATATCAGCATACCAAGGTGATTCAATAAAGGCATGGTTCATTAGTGGAGTTGCCATCTCCTCTCCATCATCTATTGTTGTAATAAAGTTTATATCCAAGGCCTGGCAGTTCAATTCAGCCATGAGCTTGGCTAAAACTTGGCCCTTGATTAACTTAGTAGGTTTGATTTCTATATCATACTCTAAAATAGTAGCAATCCACTTTCCCCTCTTTACATCTGGACCTTCCTGAGTTAGGATGTCCTCAACTACTGAATTTGGAATGTAGGCTACTATATGAGAATATAAGATGTATACTCTAAAGTCCTTAATGGCTTTGACTAAAGCCAATGCTTGTTTTTCCATTATATTGTATTTTAAGGGGGCAACTCTCAAGGCTTTGCTAAATAATGAAATAGGTTTCTCATAGCCCTGGTCATTTTTCTAAAATAGAATTTCAACAATTATGTGCTCATAAGCAAAGGAAAACAAGATTAAATCTCTGTCAAATTTAGGAGTAATTAACATAGGTGTTTTAGTTAAGGCTATTTTAATGTCTTCAAAAGTTTTCTTAGCCTCAATGGTCCATTTTATGGTCGAAACATTTTTTAGCATATTGTTGAGTGATCTAATTAATTCTACTAGATTAGATATAAATCTTCTAAGAAAGTTAATTTTTCCTAAAAAAGCTTGTAACTCTATAATGTTCCTTGGGTTTTGTATTTGTAAGATGGCTTCTATTCTCCTAGGGTCTATTCTTATACCATCTTTTGAAATTATGTGACCTAACAACTTTCCTTCCTCTAACCCAAACAAAGACTTCTTTGAGTTTAAGGACATTCCAAATTTCCTGCATTTAATAAAAACTTGTCTTAGATGATCCAAATGTTAATTGTCAGATTTTGAAAAAACAGTAATGTCGTCTAGGTATGTCACATGGAAATCATGAATTTCTTTTGCAAAGTCTATATCCATAGCCCTCTGGAAAGTGGCTCTTGCATTCATTAGCCCAAAAGGAATTTTCACATACATAAATGTGCCCCAAGGAGTAGTGAAGGCAGTTTTGGGTTGGTCATCCGGATGAACCAAAATTTGATTGTAACCAGAAAACCCATCCAACAACAAGATTCTGGTTGATCCAGCTACCCTTTTTAAAATTTGATCCATTTTAAGGAGAGGGTAATTGTATTTCAATGACACTTTGTTGAGGTTTCTAAGATCCACACAGAGTATGATCTCACTAGTTTTCTTCCTAGTTGGCACCAAGTTTGAGACCCAATCAGAAAACTTGATTGGTGCAACTATTTTGGCATCATACATCCTCTGAATTTATTTTTCAATTGAAGGTAATAAGACTAGATTGATCCTTCTAAGTTTTTTTCCGAAAGGATTTGATTTTCTTTAATATGCATTGTGTGCTCGATGATGTTGGTGTCATAGGATTTGAGGTCCTCATAACTCCAAGAAAAAACATCCTATAATTCTTTTTCAATGGGAGGTAATGATTTTGAAAGTTTGATTAGTTTAGGATTTTCATTGGTACCTATATTACATTCCTCTATATCAAATCTTACTGGTTCCATTTTAGGTTTCCTGGGAACATCATTTGAATCAAATAAATCTTCTAGAGGGGTTAATCCCTTTGGTAAGAAGTTATTCTTGAGATTAATTAGTTTGGTTTCTTCACTTATTATTTCATCAATCTCAATTTTCTCTAAGTTATCTACATCTTATTTAGTAAATTTAGTTGGGTTAAATCTATCTAGTTCATCACCTTCTATCTCATTTATTGCTAACTCATCGTTAGAGTCAGGATCTATGGATGTATCAGTATCTATATTTCTATTTACAAATTCTTCTTCTAAAATTAAAAAGTTATTTATCTGTTTTTCATTAGAAAATATTTGTCAATTCTTCAAATTATTTGGAATCGCCGGTCTATGCCTAACTTCAGCAGTGTAGTGATGGTTAGGTTGGAAAGTTAATTTGCAAGTGCTGGAAAACATTGTTAAACTATGTGCTTGCATATTGTGTTTTCTCAGGATTATTGCAAGCTTTGTTTCTAGGAAAGTATTAAGTATTCCTACAATAGTTCCTATATAGCAACTTAATCTAGGGTTCTTCGTCATATATACAAAATCAATCTATTTTATAATCAGTTCAGAGTCTCCCATGACAGAAACTCTTTTAGCTCCTAGATTCCTACCTAACTTAAGACCTAAAATTAATGCCTTATACTCACCCATATTATTAGTACATTTAAAATTCAATCTATATGCATGGCCTTCTGAGTGATTATTTTCGAAATTGTATATCCACACTCTTGCTCCTGCTCCAAACTTATTAACTAACACATCAAATTCAAGATGCCATAATATCTCATGCTCATAATTTTCACTATCTGGTGCAACAAACTTTTAATCACTTATAGCAGTTTGGCCACTTTGTCTATTGGAAAGTTATGAAGTTTGGTTAGTTTCATTTTGTATAGAAACTGCAATTTATTTTGGTTCTATATTAATACTATCTGAAACTTCTTATGGTGTTTGATCAACATTATACATGATAAAATAATCAATGTCTAAGTGTCTGGAGTAGATGGGAAATTTTTGAGGCTAATCCTAGCTACTTCCCAGATATTTCATTAAGGTTTCTCTGTATAGATTCTTAGGTTGTCCAAAAACAAAAATGTAGCATATGACATATCAAGTTGTAAGGATCCCCGAAGTTTGCCTCCCCATGATCTGGATAACAGCATGCCATAATTTAGAAGGATGTCAGCAACTACAATGTCCATAAGTTTTTTTTCGGCAGGATATTGGACTATAGTAACACACAAATCTTTAATCAATCCTAGACACTTTACTCGATTGGAGTCAAATGAGAATAAGTCTTTATAAGGCATTGTAATGTCTAGGTTTAATTTCTCCATCACTGATTTGGGCATTAAGTTGTGAGACTCCCCAGAATCCAACATTGCATTGTGTAGAATTTTATCATGGATACTAAGGTTGATGTAAAAAGGTGGAACTCCTCCTTCTACTAGTTTTCCATTCACATCTAGGCCAAATATGAGTTCTAGTTGGTCATCAAACATGTTAACAAAATATTCATTTTCAGCAATGTTTAAGTTCTGGTTTATCTGTGATTTGTAGGTTTCATTCTTGATTAATTCTGTTAAAGGAATTGAAATCTTTAGTTTTTCTATCTCCGCTCCCAGATTGAATGGTGAACAAACTTTTTTTGTTTGAAGGTTTTGGATTTTTGAAGCAAGAATCTGAGTAGACTTGTCTTTCTTTCCTTTATTGGGGATCTCCATATGTGGATTTTTAGCCCTAGTGTTTTGAGTTTTGTCCACTAGTTCCTTCAGTGGAATTGAGGTGGATGGTTGATTAGCAGAAGGTTGATCAGAGGTTATATCTACAATGGTGGGACCAGAAGGATTTGGGTTCTTCCTAGTGAGAATTTGCAGGATCTTTGAAATAGGGGCTTCTTTTATTTTCTTAGGTTGATTTTGCACTGTTTTCTTGGTTTGGCCAGGGAAATCAACATTCTTACTACTTTTTAGATTGTACTTTTTATGCACTTCAAAAATGGAAGAATCATATCCTTGTTTGTAATCAAATGACTCTCCAGACTAGATTTGTAATTGTTGCAACATATGCAGTTCCTGCTCATCTTGGGTAAGAAAAAAAGTGTCCTCATAATTTATTCCCATTAACTTTATTTGTGTGTCTTGTTTTGGGTATTCAGGATGGGATGTTTCTAAATAATTTTCTTAAAAAGGACACCTAATGTTCTTATCTGGTCCATTTTTCCTAATGTTTTGAATTTTGTTTTCACTAAAATTCGAGTTTCTAACTAGAGGTGCTTGTTGGTTATCCTATTGGGGTTTCCTTTCTATGTTATCTATTCTATCCATTAGCTTTTCCATACTTTTGGCTAAACTATTTATTTTGATGTCAGAAGGTGAAGCTTCATCTTTAGTAGTTCCTCTTTTTTCATTTCTAACTCTAGCCCTTTTAACTAACAAATTAACTTCAACACTAACAGCTACACTTTGCATTGCTTATAATGTTGGGGGGTTTCTTTCCCTAAGTTGGTATGCCATATCTGTGTCATAAACATCAGGGAACTTTATTAATGCCAAGTCCAGTGGGGGTCTAATATTAACTGAGCGCGACCGATATGGCTGTGCACCATTGGATGTTGGGGGGGCGATGATCAAAGGGTAGTCAGGCAGAAGATTTTCACAGGGGGAAATGAACGAGAGTTGATGGGGGGCCTAGGGGATTAATCATGATGGTTTGGGATTATTTTAGGGATAAATCACAAGTTTAAAATGATCAGGCTAGGCTTAATGAAGGATTAGGGAGAATTTATATAATAACATTAGAAAATAATATGAAATATAAAGGGCGGAGTGGGTTTTTTCAAAGTACAACGATGGAATGTCACGTTTCCACACTTTTCATACCTTCAATACTTGGGTTAAAGTGTTTTTTGTGGGTTTTTGAGTGAAAAGGGATTTTCATGGGGGTTTCCACTTTTCCTAGGTAAATGGTCTCAACCATAGGAAAGTGGGGTTTTATTAAGGAAATGAGGGGAAATGAAGGGAAATGAATTTTCATGAAGGGGATTCTAGTACTTGTTGTCCATAAGTCATCAAGCCGATGGTCCAGTCCCTCCAAAAGTCAAAGAAATGCTCTGAACCTCTTTGACTTAAAGGATTTGAGCACTTAGAACTTATCTATGTGAAATTATTAAAGTAAAGGGGTGAAATGAACGAGGGGATGTTAAATAAACCAAATTGTATGATCACTTCATATTTCTGCAACCTTTTTACTACTTACCCATTTGCTCATCCTACCATTTTTTCTTCATTTTATTTGGGTGCATTTAGACTAGCAAACCCTTATCAAATCCTTTTCTTTTTACAAAGAGAACTATCTAATTCTAACCTTATATAATCCAAGGGCTCAGATTTACTCTACCTATCTAATGATTTGCAAAGATTAAACTGTTTGGTCAGATTTTATTCTCTAATTATAAATATAAAATTCAAAGCATGGTGTAATCAAGATTAAACAGTTTGATTACCATGGATTGTGGCATGAATAATAAGCTGCACAAAATCATTACTATGCATAAAAGTAAATAGTAGTGACATTTTGACTTGCACACTTTCATGGTCTCTTTTTGTTTTTTGGGGTCCATATATTTTCATTTTTTTTACCTTTTCTTATTCTTTTGTCCTTTGCGTATTGTTTTAGGACATACCCTTTTACATTTTTTAATTTCTTAATATGGAAAACATTTGTAGAAAGCAAAGGTATGTACAATATTACAAGGCATAACCTTATTCATTTAAAGTTATGACTCATGTTGGTATAGCAACCTAACAGAGGGTTACGCTAGGGAAACTCCTCCCATACAAAAATCCACCTAGGAGTGGTTTCGATAACAAAAGGTTTGAACCCGATAATTTTTGAGAAAAAAATTATACAGGAAAAATGGTCAGAAAATAGGCCTCGAAGGACCTTCTCTCTCCTCTCTAACAATATAACAGGTGGAAAAATATGATACACCCAAATGAAACAAATGATGATGTTAGCATGGACACGTGGTAAGTGGATTCAAAAATTTTGGGAATCCAAATGGCCCTTTCCTAGGTAACACGTGTCACCACTTACAGGTTGACACTTGGTTGGAGTGGCATCATGGTGAGGTCATCCTGAGAGGAAGAGCCCGAAAGATTTAAAACAATGTGCAAGAGGTTTTTCCATGTGATGGGTGTCAGGACACGTTTTGGGGTAGACTAATCACTCTTGCAGACAAGATGGATCTCTGTAGATGTCAAAGAAATATAGTAATAAACAAAAAAAGAACTGCAACCTTTCCTTAGCTTACGATTGATTGAAACAAAAAATATGAGAGAAATCACTTACAATTTTATCAAAATGCATGTCGAACTCCCTTTCAGTGCCTTCAATAGTTAACTTCCCCTTGGTTCTTTAGAGATGATTCCAACACTTCCCTAGCTTCTCCATGATGTCTCGAAGGAGATATGCATAGAAAAAATACACAAAGGATCAAAACATCTAGTATATAGAATGAAAGGTAAATGAACTACTTCACTACAAATATATCATAAATTGAATCAATAATTTAATATTCCTAATGGAAATATAAAATGGTAAATAAAGCAAACGTAAACAAAAACACACAAAAAAATGCTCGAGCATGAGAACATTGTTGTAAAGCCAAAAATTCCATTGCTGAGCCATTTTGTTAATAAAGAAGAGGGTACAATGAGGTTCTAGAAAGAGTGCACCCAGGATTTCTCAAGGCAAGCTAGCTAAAATGAAATGAATAATAAGAATTCCCCCCCAAATATGCTACTACTCTATCTCTTGGCTTTGTGTTGCACTACCTAAGAATACGATGTTGGTTGAATGGATTTGTTGCTAGGGCTCTCTCTGGTGCTCACAAAATTCTGGGAAATTAATCCCGGCCTCTCCACCAAATACCAAAAATAACCCATGAAGTAATTGGCCAATGCTTGAATTTGGAAATTCAGCCCTATTTCCCATAGCTCCGCTAGTTTCTCATTAAAACGGGACCCCTATTTGACCCCTCAAATTTGCCCAAAAACTTCTACCAAATTATTTCTGACGTCCTTGTCAAAATCCCAGAAAAAACCCAGAAAGGGTTTTTCCCAGTATTGACGCTCCAAAATTGTCCCAAACTCTTGACCTTCCTCCACAAGCAAAAGATGTAGCCTTTAGCAAATGCTGCATTTGCTGCTCTACCAAAATGATGGGAAATACCCCACAACACTTCCTTAGACTCCACCTCAAGTTTCAGCCCTTATCTCTCTTCACTCCTTAACCTCTCAATGTGCCTCCTCCAGGAACTCCAAACTCCTTGTGCTCCTACAACTTTCCTCGCTATTGTAACTCAGCCTCCCTGCTACTACTCACCTACTGTTATAACTCAGCCTTCCTTCTGCTACTTTCCTTGCTGATGTAACTTGGCCTCCTTGCTGCTACTCTCCCTCCTATTGTAACTCGACTTACAACTGTTGTAACTCGACTCACTACTTCTAGTATGACTTGGGATGAAGTATAACTCCCTCCTTGGGATGGCACTCAAAGTGCATTGAAGCAAGGGTTAAGATCTCTTCTTTGAGACGCTCATGTGCTAAGCATCAGTAGAGATTTGGCTTAAACTCAAGTGTGTTATGTCAAAGACACAATTTCTGAATAGATGAATGAATCTCCAAAATGAGTGCCTCTTGCTCTATTTATCAAAAAGCATTCAAGATGCCCATGTGGGCCCATCTTGGCTTTCCTCCACCAAGTTCACTCCAATGAGAGTATACTCCACATATGGGCCATAATTCTCCATGGGGTGGACCCCACTCTCCACTGGAGCTGCAATACCATTTCTTGCAAAATGTTTCTTATCCTCAAGCAACTGTTGAACAAGCGCTCTCTCCATGCTCACCCAATTACCACTATGATCAATACTAGGCCCCTAATTATGCCACTGAACCACTCCTGATCCTTGTTCTAATTTGTCATAAAAGAGTCCTAATGGCAGATCTGGGTGATCTCCTCTTGTGGGAACCCACTCTCCCAAATGCATAACCCAACTTCTTAGCCTTGTAGCTCCTAGGTCCCAAACTAATCTCAAAGTGAGTCCATCAAATGGAAAACTCCACTACACGTAGGTCTTTCCTACTAGGACACCCCACCCAGTTTACCATCTACTGGTGCATGCCCAAACTCCTATCGAAATAATAGCGAGAAGGGCCTTCCTCACCCCGTAGTGATCATCCTGATGGTTTATGAACTATCATTTGAAGGCGGATGTGATCCTGTCTCTGTCATCTCCATGATCCTCCCAAAATAATTAGTCCTCCCACACAATGTATCCCTAGATCTGACAATTAGATGCCCATCACTCCCAACTCCTAGTGCCTTCCACTGAGTAGTGCCAATTACTACCAAAACCTATACATGTCAATCATCCTACCATACTAGCGTAGTGCCCCAAGTCATCAATGAATCTCCAGGGGGAAAAATAGTCTCTGCGTAAATGAAACCAAATGGAAGACTTGTACGATCTTCCCCTGTAGAAACTAGCAAATCAATGAATGTAATTGAATTGTCAAGCCTTGACAGGTTGAGATCCTGTGCTAATTGCAAAAGGAAATTTCCATGCTAACATTGTGACTCTCTAGTCATAACCGATGGTGAAACATGCTTATACTACCCACTGTGTGCATATTATATCCTCCTCTCCTGAGGCTTAGTGGCAAAAAATCTGTGAGATCCAAGCTCATCATACTTGGGCATCTCCATGATTTCGATATCTACACCTCTACTTCCAATAGCAACCCTAATCAACAACAAGATAAGTTTTCCTTGCCATGTAGTGGAGGTCTTAGTGAACCCCCATGTGGTAAGCCCAAGGTGAATTGGATCACACTCCGCCATGACCCTACTCATCACCAAGGGGAGTGATCCACCTTCTAACCAGATCCTTGGATCCCCCAACCATACTGGGATCTCATAGCTCCCATTCCTCGCGGAATTTCGCTGTGTAGTGCTGCTACCTACTAGAACCCACTTGGCCCTCATCTCTAATCCCTTTATGTATCCCATGGGTAGGCCCCATCTATCAAGAGTTTGTCCTGTGCAAGCTAAATTGCCATGCTCATGCCAAACTACGAAGTGTAGTCCACTATACCAACTCCTGATGATACATCGATATACTACTCAAAGTATGCATGGCCTCCTGTAGACGAAGTCTACCATCCACTATTCTTTAGGCTCTTCTGACACCTCAGACTCTCTCACTTGAAGTGCATCATGTAGTTCGCTCGCAATCGAATCCCCGTATTTGAGCCCAAGAGTGGAACCTATGCTACCTCGACAATAAATAAATTGTACCTAATCCTACATCCATCAGCATGTGTCTCCGCCAAAATTCTCAACTAGAGAGTCATAAGTGGTTAGGTCCCCAAGGGTAGGATCAAGAATCTACTTGAGTACTGAAGAATAGCCCTATGGGTTCCCCTCTCTTGATCTCGGATTTGCTAATAAACCAGGAAAATCCATGTCTCTATACACCATAGGATATCCTTACTACCACTATACCACCCTGTACCATCACGTGTTGTGTTTGTCTAAAGGAATCAATCACTCCCTTCATGTACTCAATGTGATGTAAGACATTTCTACTCCAAAACACAATCCAACACACTATTGTACACCACCATGCAGCTCCATGTCCACCGATAGTCCACTGCTTAATGCTAGATTTTGTCACACATCCTTAGATGTGATGGCCTATAAATGTGTCTCTACGTGTTCAGCCACACCTCATCGGTATCATCACCTCCACCATCACATCAATATTCCTGTTGATGAATGGATATTCTCTCCAAATCACCCCTGAGGGATCCAAGAAGTGAATCTCCCTATGTGTCAGTGGTGATGCCACCACTTCTTTGTTCCTCTTCATCCTCTATCGTGCTGCTAGGTCAGTTGTACCATCTAAGTTGTATCCAACCAACATACCTAGGAAATGATGGGTAGTCCCACGTGGATCCTAATGCCAGTCTACGCTTCTAGTACCCACAATGCCTGGGAGCTCCTGTTGAGCTACACCTAGGTCCACCACCATCTCCATAGCCCACTCCCTAAAGTACCAACATAGAATATCTCACCATCCAACCCCAAGAGAGGGAACAAATGCCTACACATAGAACAACCCCAACATGTGGATGTTGAACCATGCTGTTGTAGCGAGTGCAACACACTCAAAAATTTTGGCTTGCATCCAAATTTCAAAGCCTTCCTTGGTTTTCCCCTTGATGGTTGCAAATACTTGAGCTCATCCCATGAAATCTTGTCAAGTCTTCACACCTTTTTTTCTTGATCAACCACCGGCCATGTTTTGGCATGTTGATCACTATTTCATGCTTGTGAATCTTTTCTGTCAATTTTGAAGGTTTGTATTTGTGTGTATGAGTTATTTTTGCTCTGTTGAAATTAGTCACACTCACACACAAAGTTGTAGACATTGTCTCTCAAGTGTCGTCACAGTCGTTCGACGACATACTTCAACTGTTGCACTTGTTGCTCTTAACCTTTGGGTCAGTCTCACTAAGCCCATGTTGTCTTGTTGTTTTGAGGCGTCTTGTTGTCGAGTCATGCTAAGTTTGTGATCACATTGTCATGTATGCACACATACACTTGCTTTCACACTCAGTCAATTTTCCCAAAAAGATGTCGACTTAACAATCTGCTGTCAACCAGACCTGATCTTAGTGAACTTGCACTGCTACCCAGAACTATGCAGAGCTTGAGGCTATCCTCCAGGTAGCCTACACTATGGAATTATGGAAATGAGCTAGCTAACTAACTCCTAGAACTCCATAGAAGTTATCTGAGAAACATATCCAGTCTATGCTTCCCACAAGTTCTCCCATCAAGCCTCCCATTGGTCAACCAGAAGAAATGACTTGAGCTGTGACCCAGGGCTATAGTGATCTCTAAAATTATGCAGAGCTATCCTCCATAACCCTTCTTCCCCACTCTGCAACTAGTCTAGGAATTTCTTAGAGCTGTCCTCCACAACCCTTCTTCCCCACTCTCCAACCATACTAGAAATTACGTAGAGCTATCCTCCACAACCCTTCTTCCCTGCTCTGTAAATATCCCAAATATTGCGTAGATCTATTCTCCACAACTCCTCTTCCCCGCTATGCAACCAACCCAAGAATTGTGTAGAGCTATCCTCCAACAACCCTTCTTCCCCGCTCTAAAACCATGCTAGAAGTTGTGCATAAATGCTAGGAATGCTTCCCTACTGACCTTATTTTCTCTCACATAAAAAACTGCACAGAACTGGCTATCACCAACTCTTCTATATTTCTCTACAATCCACCCATAAATTGTGCAGAACTGTCTAGGACCGGAGTGCCTCCCAGGATTGTGCAATTTTGACTAGTAGCTCCTACAACCCGATATTGTCCTCCTCTAGAAAAATGCGCAAATTTTTCTGCCAATGCCTCTTATTCCCCTCACTGTCTTCCTCGAATAAATTGTACAAATCCCACTTTGATGACTGTTGGAGAGGTAAATCCCCTCTACGGATAGAGGCGATCCCTACTAGCCCAGAATGGGTCTAGCAACAATCAAACAATGCTATCACACAAGTTCCTAATTGCAAATAAAGAGTGGGTGATGGAGACCTACTTGAGATCCAACGCTTTAGTTCGTAGGAGAGATGGCGCTCGCGTTCTTTTGCCTTTGCCGATCATGATCCATCACTATCCACGTGAATGGACACCTGCACACAAAGAGAACAAACATAAACCCAAGCGTGAAATCTAATATATGCAATTATACATCAGTCAGGAAGGATATAATTCAACATCAACCATTACAAGTACAACGAGAATGGAACCATAATGATAGTCATCTATTATTAATAATTCAACAAAGGAGAATACAACCAGCGTCCTGACGTCAAGTCCTCCTTTGGCTGGGTTCTCAGTTATACAAGTCTTGAAAAAGCTTGAAGGGGTGAGGGACAAGCTCTCTCTCTCTTTAGTGGCAAAGTCTCCTTGCTTAGGTAAAGCCTTATGGATACAAGGAAGGCTTCTTGCAACTCCAATCTTTGATATCTTCCTTTCAGCACAAGTATTGACACAAGAGTCAGAACTATGACTAGAACTAGAACTAGCTTGTTCAAGCCATGGAGACAAGCTTTTATAGAGGAAAAGGAAGAGATAAGGTCAATCCCCCACAATAATGGATTTGGCTTCATCACTTGGAAACTTCCATGGAATGGTGGCAAACTACTTTCCATCCAAGGAGATTCGAAGCCAAACCATCCTCACTCAACATGGAATCAATTTGGTGAATGAGTTGGACAGAACCTTTGGAGGTTTGATTAGTTCAAAACTTTGCCCAAAATGGTTGGCGCGATTGCGACTCTGAGACAGAGAACTAATGGCGCGCCCTTTCAGTAGGATTTTCCCCATTGGCGCGGGCATAACACAGGGCACCAACGCTAATGCAAAAAGGGTTGTTTTTAAGGGCAATGAGCAGGAGATGTCTTAAGGGCATATGAAGCTCATGTTTAGAGGTAAATAAGGCAAGTGGTTTCAAGTCTTGTCAGTTCTCACAAGTCTCGGAATGGGTCCTCCAAGATGCGGGAGAGGGGTAACAGGGACGGTGACAAACGGTGACAAATTACTGTGTAACACACACCTCTCAGCCACTTCTATGGCTCCAACACAGTTACTCCAGTGGTTTTGTGGAACATAAAATGCATGAGTTGCTTTGTTTCTAGATGACAAAACCGCTCTGTCTCCGCTAAATTCTAGTCTTCTAATTTCAAAAGGGGGACATGCCCCAAGTACAGTCCTTCGAATACAATTTGGTCTGGCAAAAGGGGTATGTGTAGGGTGACCTTACTTTCATCAATGTCTTTGGGCACCTTGGTCATGCCCCTTCGCAAATGAACATACTCAAGCAACTTAGTGATGGGGTAAGACCCCTCAATTTCAACATCCTCCATTTCCACCCCAAAATCCTCATCATCCACTGGGATATCCTCAATCTCTTCTTCTTCCAGCCCCATGTTAATCATCTTGTCCTTTTCCTGTGTGGTGGGCTTATCCTTCTGTGAGTGTATTTTGGGAGGTGCACTGGTCGTGGTGGCGCGGTATGCTTGCCCTTCCTATTCTTGGGACCCTCCTTGGTTACAGTAGGCCTTGGTCTAGGTAACCTTGGTGACTTTGGTACTTCAGTTGGCATTTCTACAAGCACAACCTATGGGACAGCTCCTTCTACTGCCATAGCGACCTTTAGAACAGCTCCCTCCACTGTCATTGCTTCAACGTCCACGACTGTTGTTCTTAGAATAATATTACGACTAATTTTGTAGACAATTTGTGGAAATCGATCGAACAATGGAAAATCAGGTAGCTCTTTGAAAATGCGTAGTCCATGCACAACACATACAACAACTCACAATTTCTCAATATGCAAAGTGTTTTCCACTGGGCAATCATATGTAATTTATAGGCCATTTTTAATTCAAATCTGACCATTCCCCCCAAAATCGTTTCATTAATGCTAGTTTGGTGGAAGATTTTTAAAGATATTTCCCATAAATTATGACTTAAATGTCGCCCCCCACTCCATTTGGCCCTTTTTTCATCGTCCAATCATGAAAAGTGACTTTAACAGTCACTTTCCGGTTGCTCTGCATAGTTTATCCCCTGGTAGTGCAACCCTCTGTGCACTGTTGTGGACTATGTGACATTCCCTTATTCCACGTAGTTCTCTCCTCACGCAACTCTCCAACCTGGGTAATGTATTTTATAGTCCTATGCCTCCTTTTAGCTGCCTGGTGTGCTAAGACTATGCTTCCCTCATATAGTCACCTATTTGGATCACCGATGTATGGCTTCAATCAACTGTCATTCACCTTCCATGGGAAGGGTTCTCCATTCAAATTAACCAGCTGAACTGCTCCACCATCAATAATCTCCTTGATGACATATGACCCTAGCCAGTGCATCCGAAATTTCCCTGGAAATTTATCAAATTTACTTTCATATAACAAGACTAGGTCATTTACCTTGAAGGTGTGCAGTTTGATGTGTTGATTGTTCCATGCCTTTTCACGCTCCTTTTGAACTTGTTGATGAAATCCAACTAGAAAATGGTCCTCCTCAAGCTCCACTAGCTACTTGAGCCTCTCTTCTAGGGCTCCATGATCTACCATTCCTGTGAGTGCCGCTATACGCAAACTAGGTACAATATATTTTATTGGCATTACGACTTCTACGCCACACACAAGTCTGAAAAGCATTTGTGTAGTTAGCTTCTTGCAAGTCGTTCTATAGGCCCATAGCACCGTGGGTATGTGCACATCCCAGTCATTTCTCTCAGCATTGCAGACCTTTATGAGTGCACCCTCCAGTATCTTATTGAATGCTTCCACCATCCCATTCACATGTGGATGATAAGGCATACTTTTCTGATGATAGACCTAAAATTCTTCTGTCAACACGTTGATTGTTTCATTAAGAAAGTGCGTACTACAATTGCTCATCAGAATATTTGGACAACCAAATCTAGTCAATACATATTCAAAAATAAAATTTTCTATTGTCACACCTGTATAGTCCTTCACAGGTTGCGCCTTTGCCCACCTGGTCAAGTACTTAGTCACGGTGATGATATATCATGCACTTGTTTTCTTTCCTTAAGGCTGAATTGGAACTAGAAAGTCAATTGCCCATTTCTCGAATGGTTGTAACATCACCTGTGGCATAAAAGAAAGTTCATCCCTTTGTGATGGTCTACCAGTCCTTTGACATGTGTCACATGCCCTACAATATGCTTTCACATCCTTATGCAGGGTTGGCCACCACAACCCAGCACGTAGAACCTTTTGTGCTATTTCTGTCCCTACATAATGACCTCTTGCAACTCCTCCATGAGCCGTCATGAGAATGTTGCTCTATTCAAAGTCAGGTACATAACATTGCAGTATTTCATCTAACCCCATTTTGTACAAGTTCGCTACAATGACGGAGAAGTCTCTCGCGCGCACCACTAACTCCTTCTTATGTTGGCTTGTATACCCTTCTGAAGAATTTCCTGTCATCAAGAAATGTATGATAACTTCAAAATGACTATCTTTGATGCGCATTGTAAAGAGCTTCACGTCATGCAACCCCTCCTCCAAACTAGTAGGTTCCTCTCTTGTTTCAATGTGCAACAGATGATCAGGTCCCGCGTTTAGTCGTCCTAGCTTCACAATAACTTCAAAGTCATACTCCTGGAACAACAACAACCATCTGCAGATATTCACCCCCAACATAGGCTTATTAACTAGGTATTTCAACACAGAATGGTTTGTATACATCTTAAAATTTCCACCCAACAGATAGTGCATGAACTTTTGGAGCGCGTACACCATGGCTAGTCCTTTGTGCTCTGTGGTGGAATAGTTCTTCTTAGCCTTGGACAACTTACTGCTCATAAATCCTATAGGATGGTACAATTCCCCCTCACCACCCTATGTCAGCACGACCCCCAACACAATGCATGAGGCATCCACGTGCACATGAAATTCATTCTTCCAGTCTAGGAAGACTAGGATTGGAGCGGTGACCATTTTCTCTTTCAGCACGTTCAAGCTCTTTTGGCATTGATCATTCCAATAGAACGTAGCATCCTTTTTCAACAATTTCCCCATGGCCACAGTGATCTGGGCATAGCTCTTCATGAACTTCCTATAGTACCTGGTGTTATCACTTAAGAAACAATTTCTAAATTCTGAACATCAGTTTTATTGCAAAGGTTTAGTGTTAGTCCTGGTCTAGTTTTCTTTTCATGATTGTTTTAGTGTCTAAGTTCTAGAAAAGAGTCTTGTTGGTATGGTTAAAGAAATTTAACACTCCATTCTCACCCATCACTGGTCCTAGAACATACTTAAGTTCCATATGTCAATCTTGTTTCAAAGTTCTTATGTGCTACGAAACTGTCTAGGAGTTTTTGTAGCGCAAAACCCAGTTTAGGTGTTTTCGTAGCGCAAAACCCAGAATTTGCACTAGCTGCACTACGAAATCGGGGATTTGTGTAGATCTGTAGAAAATCTCATTTAGCTATCAAATCTATCAAAATCCATTATTTTTTTACATCATCAGTTGTCAACTCATACACTTTGCTTATCAATTCAACCACTTATCCTCATCATTAGGTCGTTAGGTGTCTTGGTATGCACAGATTGCAAGTTTTGAAAAAGAGTAGAGTGTTCATAGTCATGATTATGTTTGAGTTCATGCATAAGGAGAAAATTGGTAGGTGTTCAAATTAGAATTATTTTGAAGAACAAGCGAGGTAGCTTATCCATTTCAAGCGAGGCAGTGTTCGACATTAAGACAGTGCAGGCTTCTTTAATTGTCACTTTGCAGGAATTCCATGGAGGGGTCTACAGAAAGGAAAGATCATAGGTCAGGTAGGTGTCTGAAGAATGAACCTAAAGTCTTAGATATTATCCTAAAGAACAATGAAGTTGAACAAGCCTTCAGATAGGTTGGTTGTTGGAGATTTTGTGAGAAACTTCAAGGAGGTCACATGCAAAGTCACCAAGGAATTCGCTTTGAATTTCACAGGATTGAATTCAAAAGTTGGGGTGCTCGAATTACCCATCTCCATAGAGGTTATATCTACAGTCACTAAAATTCCAAGGGGACAAAAGAGGTGGTTCAAAAACTTCAAGTTTGATATGACTCCATGCAAGGAATTTTTGAAGCCAGAGTTCATTGATTCAATTTTGAACAAGTCGGTGCCTAGGAGTTTTGTCAAAGATTCATATGCCAATTTACTTACATGCATACATAGATAATTCACCTGTGAAGGGAGGTGTCATAAGGTGCATTCTTATCACTTCAATCTTCTACTTCATTTCACTGGAAATATATCTCTTGATTTGCCTTTCTATTTGTTTCGTAGCTTGGGAAAAATGTGTGACAAGGTTCAGTTGAAGAAGGAAGCCTGAGAGACATTGTTGTTTCATAATGGCTTACTCAAGTTGATCGTTTTGCATGAGCTCCAGAAAATGGATAGGAAGTGGTCCATGTTCATGTTTATGTTTGGCTTCAAGGACGAAACTGGTCTCAGTCCTCAAGCTACGAAGATTTCTCCACCAACAATTAGTCATCGTGCAGAAACAAGATCCAGGAGATTCATGAAGTTGAAAGCTAGGAAGTAGGTAAAGGAGCCCACAAGACCACTAGTAATCCAAGATACACCCCAACAAGCACAAAAAGAGAAAGGTCAGGTCAAAGAACGAGTACAAGAACAATTCATAGGGGAAACGATCCGAAGAAGAGTAACCAGGAGCCAGTTAGCTAAAGAAAAGGGAAAGACATTGGTTACTGAGGCAACCTCGGTTTCAAAAGGAAGTCTGAATGATTTGCTTCAAGCAATTGACATTGAATAATCTCCTCTAGTTCGAGCAGACTTGATAGAAATGGGTAAAGGCAAAACCAAAAGAGCCAAAACCTCTAAAAAGCTCGAATTTGATGATCAAGTCTCTAAATTTGTTTTTAAGCCAAGAAGACCTAGGACAAGGCGTTCAAAAAATATACAAGAGGTTCCGTCAGAAGCAAGTGAAACAGGGGAGGTAACAAGATCTTATGAAGGACCTATGACTGCATCAGAAACATCATCGCAGCTACATAAAAACGATAGAGGTAAAGCAGTCAGCTCTCAACAAGAAGAATGTAGTTTTGAAGAGTTGAAAAGAAAATTGAATTTGGCAAATCTTGAAATTGCCAAATTGAGAAAAAGCTCAAGAAAACATGCAATAAAGGAAGCTTATTTCAATAAAATTGAGGCTTTGTGGGAAGATAAAATGATTTCAATACCCAAAGTGGTAAATTGTCATGCTCAATACTACACCTGGACAGTCCTTGCAATAAAAGAAGATACATCAAAAAGGTCAATACAAAATTGAGGGTTGGAATCAGAATTATGAAGAGGCAAATTAAAGATCTAAAGACACAACTAAGCCAGCATGAAGGACATCCTTAGCTAAAAGAAATCACACAACAAGTAAGGCTAAGTCCTAAATTTTGATAGATTACATTTTGAAAGTATTCCTTGAAGAATGGTGTCTATTATATTCAATTTTGAACAGCTTTATGACAGATGGAGAAAGCCATTTCAAGAAAAAGAAGGACTCAAAAAGGTTAAATTTTTGTCTTAGAACTGTGTTTTGAAATTACACAGTAGATTTGCAGCGCACTACGAAACTACTATAGGTGATGCCTAATGCACAACAGTTTCTTAGCGTGCTACGAAACTGTTGTAGCTACATATTGTGATTTGATGGACCATTTTTGAAAAACAAAGGCAAATGTTTTTTGAAGAGGAGTGTCTGAAAAGGAGCATTCACGAAGTATAAGTGCCTAGCAAAGACAAATCAAGTCAGGGGAGGACATCCATGAACTCTAAGCTATACATTATATAATTGGTCATTATTTCATAGCCAGTATTGATTCATAATGCTCAGGCAACATTAAAGAAGTTGTGTTTTAACACGTGTATATGATCAAAGTCTACAATGTATGGAAAAACAAGATAATCCAATGCAATTTTATGAATAACAACAGGGATAATTGATTTCAAAGATCCTTGTGGAGACCAAAAGCAGAAAAATAGGAATAGCTTCCTAATTTCCAGGAATAGAAAGGAGTGGAGGCATCAAGGGTCAACAAAGAGTTTCAAACCTCCACCAAAGCTAAAATGAAGAAGGCCATTTGTCAGAGAACAAGTTTGGATTGTAATAAATGCTACTACCAACATGATGAGGAGTTATACTCCTAATTGTTTTAGGTCTCTAGCACTACCAGTTAACAGTCAGTTACATTTAGTAGTTAGTTTTAAGTGTCAATAGGTGTCATGATAAGAAGAATTTGAATTCCCCTCATGCTGGAGGAGGAATCTCAGTTATGTAAAGAGCTCTATATATAGGAGAATATCTAATGTACAAAGGGGTTGGAAATTTTCAGAGAAACTCTCATATTGAGCTTTGTGTAAGACTCTGTTTTTTAGTAATATAGTATTTGGCTTTACTTCTCAGGAATCAGAAGGAATTCAATGTTCAGAATATATTGTATTTTCCTCTTCTCAGTATTTACAGTGGTATGAATGTGTGATTACTTAGGAATCACTGATTGTGCTCTGACTTCCTTCATACATTTATAAACTGTGTTGTCCTATATGTTTCTGATATATTCTCCATGTGTTGAATTATAGATGCCCTGACTTCTATGTAAAGATAAAATTACTGTCATACTGAAGCATATTTGACTCCATAAGCCCAATGAATATTTTCTAATTGTGTTTCAACCATTTACACTTGTTCATTTGTTTCATAGAGTTAGCCATCTTATTCATTATCAAAATATTTAATCTTGTGAGAGATCCCTCTTAGGCTCGGGAGGCTAAGCCTCAGCCAAAAGTAGGTCTGAAAGAGTTACACAAAGTCTCCCTGATCAGCAGCCTATCAGGGCTAGGTTTTGTGATAACACCTAGTATGACCTAGAGATGTACGAAGTTGTTTCACATTCCTTGGCACCTCTAAGTTGATTATCATCATGAACTTCATGGGGTCTACCATCAATCCTTGTCTGCATACCAAATGACCTAGCAGGATCCCGAAAGGGACACAAAACAAACACTTCTTTAGATTGAGCATGATCTGGTATCTCTGACATGTATCTAACATCAAGTGCAGAATTGCCACATGGCGCTTAACCAATCCAAACATAGTCCAATCGTCAAAGTATACCTCTAGAAACTTATGAATGAATTATTTGAATGCTGCAATGACTACATGCAAAAAGATTACCAACGCATTCTTGAGCACAAAAGGCATTACAGTGTACTAAAAACATCCCCATCCAGTCACGAAGGTCATCTTTCTTCTATCGTCAAGTGTGATTTCGATCTGATGGTACCTAGAGAACCCATCAGTGAAAGAGTATGCTTCTTGGCCTCCTACATTATCCAGGACCTCATCAGTTAATGGGTTCATGAAAGGATCATGCACACAAGTGTCATTCAACTTTCAGAGATCCACACATATCCTTATTTCTTCTTTCTATTTCTATTCCTGAACCACTATCAGGGTTATCCAATCAGATTCTTCCACTGGTTCAATAATCCCTACCGCGAGCATCTTATCTAACTCAGCACAGACCCTTTCCTTATACTTTGGATTAAGGCAATAAGGTCTTTGTTTTATAGGTTTCACGTCCATTCTAGGATGATCTTCATGACACCTAGGTCTCCAATTATCCCTTTTAAATCAGAAAAATTCATGGGGAACAAATCATGATATTCACGGAGGAGCTCAATGACCTTGTTTACTGTCACATCATCCCAATAGTCCCAAATCTTGGCAAATATTTATTCCACCTCTGTGCCAATGTTGACCTGCCTAGTTTTCAGTGGCATGGTTATGTTTGGATCCTCTATCTATAGACCTTTAACCTCATCGTGACCCTTAGTTTCTGGAATATTAATCATTTTGGGATACTCGTCTTCCTCTTCTGTAGTTACGTTATAGCATTCTAGCACGTGATTTAGCTGGGTATTCCAATCAGGTTGAACTAGGTCCAAAGGATCTTGTGGTATCCTAAATATCATTCCTTTAACCTCTTGTAGTGTTGCGTCAATATAGTCCAACCCATCCTCAAATTTGAATGTCATTACAAACCCCTGACACAAGATGTCCCATTCTTCAGTGCCATGGCAGAGCTCTGTTTCCAAGTACCAATTCATTGTATGACGTCCAGGGTATGAAAAAACAAGTGCACCTATTCAGGTTGGGGCTCTGCTCCATAAGCCTTAGTCCATTTGGCCAGGTGATTATGCGAATCATCCCTTCTGTCATACTTATTTTTCATCCGCACTTTTGGCTTCCCAAAATGTATTCTCACCATCCTCCTATAGTTGCACCAATCACTGAAATTATCCTTGTGCATACCCCTGAAATTATCCTTGTGTCAACAATGCGTGCGATCTTCTCTTCAAAATCTCCCAATATCCTTACTAACTCCGGTCTCCAAACAATCATATTATCAAGGCTCCAACTTCCTTGGCCATCCACAAACTTCGCGATCCACTCGTATAACTCAACCGAGAAGGAACAGAAGAATATTTCATGTATTTCTGTGTACAGGTATCTATCCAACCACTGTTCTTTCGTCAATCCTAGATTCTTGTTTTCTTGCACCTTGAATTCATGGATATTTCTATCCAACCAATTTTTGATCTCCTTCTTAGTTGGATTCCAATGATATGACATCAAACATCTCCTTATGCAAATCCTGGTCCTGAAAACGGAACCATTTGCTGGCTTGATGGGCCATGACCCGGGTTCATCATTAACTAGCCAAGTAAATCCCTACACTACTAGCCCTTTTTGCATCAATCTGTGGAGCGCATACTGAAGTTTCACCCAAAGTAGTATGGGGGGATGCAGGAACCAAGTTTCCACACCCTTAGATAGTCGTGATGTTGATTTTATACCCTCACTCTTGTCTTCACGCAGATCGATAAGCCCTTAGGGCTTATCGATGTACTTCCTCTTCGATCTTTCAAAACCTCTGCGAAGGTCACTGATTTCCCTTCCCACAACCCTAAATGATTATTCAGGCACTTATGCACGTATGTAACTAGTTTACGAACTTGGTTCCCAAATTGTCTTAGGTATTAGCCAACTTTACCATACAATTAAGATTATCCTCGTGTAAATATATATTATTACTTGCGTTCATGCAACAGATGGAAGCATATATTTTCACGCATCAACTTAGCATTGTATCTGAAACTTAGCATTCAACATAGCATAATCGCAGCATTTATAATAGTAGTAAAATAATGCTAAACAGATGGAAAGTACATAGTATGTTCAGAACACTTCTCTTTATTAATGATTCACATTTTCAATACAAACTCTAACTACCCTGCACACACAGCTACAGGAGTCCACGCACTCGGCTATGGACTTCTACCCTAGGCCTCTATGCACATAGCTGCGGAGCCTCTTCCTCTACTAAGACCCTTGCTCTTAGCTCCCACAAACCTATGACATCAATGACTCATGACTACTGAACTACCTTAGACTCTCTAAGACTCTCCTTTTTATACAATCCCATGGTCCGCATACCAAGGGCGGATCTCCAAAACCAACACAACCGATCTAAACTAAGGGCAGAAAACCCTTTTTAACTTAGATATCTTCGTGCTCCGCAACCAAAAAATGTAGAGTCTTTACATTATTTATACAAAAGTTGAGTCTTTTGCCGCAAAACTTGGGTTTATAATCCCAAAATTGAGCCCCAGGGGACCTTCTCTTAACACATGCAAACAGTAAGCGCAAGATTCAGAAAACGCAAAAGCATGCATGTGTGTGAAGCGAGTCGACACAACGATGACCATTGGTGAAAAAATAGTGTCATGCATGTGACAGAACTGAGATGCAAACGAAAATAGAAATGGTGCCTCTACAAGCTAACATACATCAAAATGACAACAAGATCTCATTGAAATCAAGAAGACAACACTCACACAAAGAGAAACAAAAAATGCCACAGAAACACAGTGCATGAAATGAAGAGTAGACTTACCCTAATATGAAAGTGCCGAAGACTCCTGGATGCAATGTGGGATGTCAAAGCTACAAGATCGATGTGAGGAATGAGCTCTGCAGCATCCAATTCATAAGTTTTGACAAGATCGAGGTTATGATGTGCATGCCACAAATCTAGGAAAAAGCAACACTTGGTGAGAGGTTTCTAAAATGAACCTTGCATGTAATCTCCAGCTGCTAAAAATAGATCCCTAAATCTAGGGATGCCTTTGCATGGTACCTTGAGAAAAGCATCCATGCATGTAAATCAACTTTGCTTGGTCTGGTAGGGAACTAGTCAACCTGAAGGCACATGCATCAGTCTGCAAGACTGGGATGAAAATTTGCATAGTTCTTAGGCTGCTCTAGGCTAGCTGTCCCAGAGGGATTGCACAATTTCTAGGGTTAGTAGGTGACTGCCTCCCAGAATTGCATAATTTATGGGTTGAGTAGCAGTGCTAGGTCAGATTGCATAGTTTTCTAGAGGAAGATTGCCTGACTGCTCTACACAATTTTGGGGCCCAGTAGGCTACCATGCTGATTTGTGCAATTTTTGGAGTGAAGGTTAGTTCCCCTCCAAAATTGTACAATTTTCCAAGGGAAGCCTTGTTGGAGAGGTAAATCCCCTCTACGGATAGAGGTGACCCCTACTAGCCCAGAACGGGCCTAGCAACAATCAAACAATGCTATCACACAAGTTCCTAATTGCAAATAAAAGGTAGGTGATAAAAACCTACTTGAGATTCAACGCTTTAGTTCGTAGAAGAGACGTCGCCCACGTTCCTTTGCCTTGGCTGGTCACGATCCTCCACTATCCACGTGAATGGACACCTGCACACAAAGAGAACAACACAAACACAAGCGTGAAATATAATATATGCAATTATGCATCAGTCAAGAAGGATATAACTCAACATCAACCATTACAAGTACAACGAGAATGGAACCATAATGATAGTCATCTATTATTAATAATTCAACAAAGGATAATACAACCAGCGTCCTGACGTCAAGTCCTCCTTTGGCTGGGTGCTCAGCTACGCAAGTCTTGCAAAAGCTTGAAGGGGTGAGGGACAAGCTCTCTCTCTCTTTAGTGACAAGGTCTCCTTCCTTAGGTAAAGCCTTATGGATACAAAGAAGGCTTCTTGCAACTCCAATCTTTTGATATCTTCCTTTCAGCACAAGTATTGCCACAAGAATCAGAACTATCAAAACTATAACTAGCTTGCTCAAGCCATGGGAACAAGATTTTATAGAGGAAAAGGAAGAGATAAGGTCAATCCTTCACAATAATGGATTTGGTTTCATCGCTTGGAAACTTCCATGGAATGGTGGCAAACTACTTTCCATCCAAGGAGATTTGAAGCCAAACCATCCTCACTCAACTTGGAATCAATTTGGTGAATGAGTTGGACAGAACCTTCGAAGGTTTGATTAGTTGAAAACTTTGCCCAAAATGGTTGGCGCGATTGCGACTATGGGACAGAGCGCTAATGGCGCGCCCTTTCAATAAGATTTTCCCCATTGGCGCGGGCATAACACAGGGCACCAACGCTAATGCAAAAAGGGTTGTTTTTAAGGGCAATGAGCAGGAGATGTCTTAAGGGCATATGAAATTCATGTTTAGAGGTGAATAAGGCAAGTGGTTTCAAGTCTTGTCACTTCTCACAAGTCCCGGAATGGGTCCTCCAAGATGCGGGAGAGGGGTAACAGGGACGGTGACAAACGGTGACAAATTACTATGTAACATATGCCCCCTAAAGCATGAGGCCCGAGAGAGAAAGGGGTGAAGTGCTTTACAAGAACATGTGTGACTGAAACACTGCCACCGGAGAACCTGCGAAAAGAAGTACAACTGGTATCCCAAGTACATGATATATACGTGGCATGGACGTAGCCATCCGTAACAGAGTATAGACTGGATCCCAGGCATAGACGTAGCCACCCGATGAGGATCTATAAATGGACTCAGGTATGGTCGCAGCCATCCAATGAATGAGTCATGTAATGATTACAATAATCCACAAAGTATAACCCAGATCTCAATATGTATAATCCGGGGTCTTGCGCTCCAACTCGACCCGAACACAGTACAAGTTCAAGCATCTGAATATAGGAGTCGAAGTCAAACATGCATGAACATCGTCTGATTACCAGTCAATGATGAAAATTGTTAACAGACGCGAGAGGTGCCACCAACAATGACGATGGTCCTCAAGGTACTATAGGTACAACCCACAGCGTGTGAATGAATGAGCCGGTGTCGAACACCCATAGAATCATCCGATCGGAGGCCAATGATGAAAACCTCACGTCGAACACGAAGAACCTTCCATTGAGGCATGCAGGCCCCAAGGTACCTAAAGGGAGTCTCTAGGTCACCTTCCTGGATAATGAGCTGAAGTCGACAGGAAGTGATCTTGATCGAAGGTGGGCCATAATGTTTCCCACATCATCGACACGAGACGGAAAGAGACATATTGTTTTGTGTGAGATATCGGAGGGAGGTTGAGTATTCTTGCAGAGGCCAACTTCTCTTGAACATATCGGCGGCACAATGACGGATTTGGCAGTATTTGAGGTCAAATGATCCGGGGTCATGATGACAAGACGATGAGCAGATGAATGGTCAAATAGGAGAACCGAAACCCGTGGAGGCAAATGTGAAACGAGATGAGATGTCCCCACCCAGACACGAATGCATAAAGTGCCATGTTCAAGAGCAACATACCACCGATGATGACGATTATGATTCCTTTATTCCCCCACCATTTATGGCAAGTACCCCGGTTATTTTTGGATGACAAGCTTGACGGGGATAGCATATGCTTGAGGAGTGTCATTCCGACCGAATCCGATGTCATTAAGTTTTAACGAGTCTGACAAAGGAAGAACTTGGCGTCTTTTCATGTTTAGAGAGTTTGAAAAGACAGCGAAAAGAAGACTCCAAGGGTGTCCTTTTTCGTAAAGTTGTGTCTCTTGAGCCCGAAAAAGTATAAAACGGTGCTCGAAAGAACCACCCGATCATTACGACCGAGGAGTACTTTTCATAAATAGTGACATTGATCCGAAAAAGTAAAAAAGCGACCGATATCACATCGTTTCGTTTCCATTAATGAACCTGAAACGACAAGGGTCCGACGATCTTTTCATTCTTTATACGGTCGGAAAAAAGAGTTTAAAAATGACCGCCTCTTATTTATGTTTAACGAGTCAAGAGGAATGACTCGATGATCTTTTCATCTTTAAACGGTAAAAAAAGAGCTGAAAGCAGACCTCCATTTTTATTCTCTTTAACGAGTCAAAAAGGAAAAAATACTCGTCAATCTTTTCATATTTTACGAGTTAGAAAAGAGCTTAAAGGTGACTCAGGTATGGGTTCATTTTTACACAAGCTTGAACCATGGAGAACTCTACTTGGATTCGGTTTCATGTTTACACAAGCTTGAAATGAAAAACTATGCTTGTTATAAGTTCGCATGCCCCCAGCATAATGACGCGAAATGAGGTACATGCCCCCCAAGCTTCATTGCATTCAACAAAATGGATGGAATGAAGATTCACTTTCGAGATCTTGGAAAGACTCGACTTGGAAAGGGAGTTGTTTCATTTTTTAATGAGGTTGACACAGTAAAAGAACTATCCTCATAACCCTTGTTTCATTTTTTAACGAGCTCGAAACAAGATCATGAACTATGCTCAGCACACCTAATTTCATTTTTTAAGGAGCTTGACACAGGAAAGCGAACTATGCTCTGAGCAGTCCTAGTTTCATTTTTTAAGGAGCTTGACATAGGAAAGCGAACTATGCTCCGCCCGAACTTCATCATAATGAACAGGAAGTTGGGGCTTCCAAGGGTGGCTCTCCCGGTGGGAGGTCAACATCTCGGAAAGTCAGGACCCAATGCCCCCAGGACACTATGCACGACGGCGGCATCGCTGGATACAGGTATGGGATAGGTGGCCACGTAGTTGATTTGCGGGGGGGGCAGATACAACTGGTGGATAAAAACTAGGAGGGGACGACAACTGCGCAGGAGGCATTGGGGGACTAACGAATGACAATTGATAGATAGTCACCATTCTTCCATCGTGTGGAACGCAAACCACATGGAAAAGCGAAGAGACAAGGCCCCCCATAGCATAAACATAGTCGCGACCAAGGAGAAGACTGAAATCTAAAACACCTTGGGTAACCAACACGTCGATATAGACGGTTTTACCTCCCAAAGTAATAGGGAACTTCAGGAGGACTCCTAGAGAGGGACAGGTGCCTCCGTCGAAAGCCAACAGATTCTGCGTGACTGGCCCGAGCTGCGGAGAACCTAAAGCTTGCCAAGTTGTGTACGGCATAAGACTGACCGACGCACCTTCATCCAAAACAGTGCCAGGTACTGCCTTATCACAGGCAAGTACCGTAATCTGGAAAGGCACATGGGATGGAAGACAGAAAGCGGTCAGGTGACTCCAATCAAAGGAGATGGCCAAACTACTTGGTGGGGGAATCGTATGATCGACCCCATGCTCCATAGGAACTGAAGAGGGACTTTCAGGAGCAGCTGTGATAGGAGAGTCATTTCCGGACTTGAGGGAATCTGAGGAGACGAGAAGAACATGGGAATTACGCCCTTCCAAAACAGAGTGATCGGGTGGTGAACTCGAGTTGACACTCTTTCCGACCAATAGTTGGTCTGGAACAGGCTGGGCAGAGCCAGGTTCAGGAAGAGGAGGCTGGACAAGAGAGGAATTTGAACCAATCTCATTGTCAGTAGGGGGACGATCTGCAACTGCAGAAAGACGTTGATATCCAATGGGGAGTTGGGGTGAGGGATCCGCGAGACTTTCCAAGATGTTGGAGGCTTTATCCATGAGCGGACAAAGGTGAAGGGGATGATTGCCTTCACAAAGTCTGCAAGGGATTCGAATCTTCCCTTTTCCTTTACTATTCCCAACTGATAGGGTAGCATCGCCGTGAGATTCAGAGGGCGATGAGGGGCGGGACGGATTGCGGGACCATACTTCTAAGACCCTGGGAATGCCAGGACAATCGCGAAGAAGGTGGTCATCCTTGCACAATCTACAAGGAAACTTGACCTTCCGCGGAGGAGTAGAAGGTGGCCCAACTTTAGGTGTACTCGAGGGGGTAGCTGTGCTTTTAGCCTCTCGTTTGAGAGCATTCTTCTTCTTCGTCTTCTTCTTCTTCTTCTTAGCCACCTGGTCACTCGAATCGAGATGTTCACTAGGGGAAGTAGAAGATGAGGACGTAGAAGTGGGCATAGAAGGGGAGAGGTCCACCTTAGAATCAACATGAGGTTGTTCAGGTGGAGGGACTGATTGATCAGTAAGTGAGACGGTAGGGACCAGAGAGCTTGAGAACAACCAAACAGGCAACCCAACAGTTAACCCTGGGAGGGACAACGTTGCCATGTAAGGAGCACCAACATTCCCGAGAGGAGGGAAATGACTAGGATTCCCGTCAGGGGGGAAACTTGGGTTGGTGAACCCCGAAAAGGTTGCCATCAAGAACGAAAAAGAAACCTACTCAAGCTAATGCGAACAAGATCTAACCGGGTAAATGTGAAAGAGACCGAATAAATTTTAAGACAAAGGAACTGAACTGGACCTTTTCATCTTTTAAGAATCGAGAAAAGGACAAAAAGGTGACTCTAGTCGCCTTCGAATGTTTTGTGAGCCCGAAGTGACAAACTGCTCAAGTGAGCCTTTTCTTTTAAGGAGTCCGAAAAGGATCAAAAGTGACTACTCTTTAGAAACTAGGCAAGGGGTTTACCAGACAATCCGTAAAACTGCATATACACCTTAGCGATCATATGAAAGCCAAGGACTTTCCGTACGGCAGTCAATCTTCCCAAATGATGTGTTCGGTGCGTTACGGGCTGTAAGGCGGCAGACACGGCTTCCTGTGGATCAAGGATGATAACCTAGTGGAGTCTCCCCATATATACGCGACGGTACGTGGGAGCACAACTCCGTACTAGACCACAGTTGAATCACACAAGGAGGAACCACCCAACCGTAATGTGAAACAATAGTGACTGGGTTTAACGACGCCGGAGCACGTCTCTAGCCTAGACCTCTAGAATGTGAGCGTTAAGTTCCAATGCGTTGTTAAGTTTATTCAGTTCATTTTATGGTTGATCTTGAATTAAGTTTCGGTTTTAAGTCCTACCGTATGTAATCTCTCAAAATTCCCTAAATGCAATCTATATGCCAAAACATGTCATTTCATTCGATGAATGCTAATTACGAGAGAGTTGAAGAGATTTCATACAAACGAAATGATCGCAAAACAACAAAGAGCTTCCCTACTGCAGCTAATGGAAATTAACAAACTTTTCTTTAAGATCACTAATCACTAATCAAAACGAAAAGCTTCTAATTTCTCATTAACTAATACAAAGCAAAAGAGGTTTTTCTTTTTAATGATGGAAAAATGCACTAAAAAACTTTGAGAAATGACAACAAACAAATTATATTCAATACCGGCGTATTCAGTTCCCTAAAATCACAAAGAAATCCCTCAAAAGAACGAGAAAATTCCTAAAAACACTAATGAGCCGTGTAATCTAGGCTCAAAGTGAGACAAACCGGAATTCAAGTGAAGACAAAGCAAGTCACCCAAATAACGCAATAAAAATATTAGAAACCACTAAACGAGTGCAAGGGAGCAAATAAAGAGTCGAATGGACCAATAGAAGACCAAAACACCTAAGGAAGGCTCGACACACAAAGCCACTAGATGCCCTAGGGCTAGAAATGTGAAATCGATAGAAAATGGCAAAAACTCGAAGGGTAAAGGTAATATATGCAATTGTAATCTATGCACAATTCACTTGAAAAGTATGCAAATGTAATCTATGCACAAATCAGAATTCTAACTATGCACGTGCGATCTATGCAAGAGAATTCTCAAACACAAGATGATTCTAATGTAATCTAAGAACCAGTCAAGTGCAAATCAAGAAAATTGGGTGAGATTTCCAAAGATCAAAAAATAAAAACACTCAAAGGCGATTAACACTCATACACAATTTAGCCCCCCCCCCCCCCTCGGCGAATGAGGGGGAAATTTTTTTGCAAAAAACAAAAGCAAAAAGATGCAAAATTGTGAAGAGACTGAGACAAAACTTCAAGTAATGATCAAAGGAAATCAAATTAAGAATTTCTCAAAGCAGAGACTCAAAACCAGTCAAACAAGATTCCAACACACTCAAGCAGTCGAAAAATATGTGGCAAAATGCAAATCCAAGCTCAGAAGGCAGGCAAACAGGTGAACTCAAAAAGCTAAGAGGCCTGGCGCGACTTTCAGGCTGTAACTCGCACTAAACAGGGATTGGCGCTGGTTGTCAGTTAGCAACAAGGGCCACTAGTGCGACTGTCAAAGGGAAAACCGCGTTAATAAAGTTTGCCAAGTTAAAAAGAAAAATAAGCAGTCTAAAGCTTGGTTTACAGTATCTAGGCAAGTCAGGAAGCAAGAGGCAGCAAGAAATTCAATCCAAAAAGCTATCCAAGCAAGCAAACAAGAGAAAACCAAAGAGGCAAGACAAACTCCAAATTGTTTAGTCTGTAAACCAAACCGGAGATTGACTGAAGCGGCTTTGATCTACTTCACTACTGCAAAGCAATAGTGTTTCGAAGGCTATCTGGCCGTGCTTCAGACTCCGTCTAAGTTTACAAATTAAACAACAAGCTAAATTCCCAAGCGGAGTCGCCAAATTGTTGGAGAGGTAAATCCCCTCTACGGATAGAGGCGATCCCTACTAGCCCAGAACGGGTCTAGCAACAATCGAACAATGCTATCACGCAAGTTCCTAATTGCAAATAAAGAGTAGGTGATGAAGACCTACTTAAGATCCAACGCTTTAGTTCGTAGAAGAGATGGTGCTCGCGTTCCTTTTCCTTGGCTGGTCACGATCCTCCACTATCCACGTGAATGGACACCTGCACACAAAGAGAACAAACACAAACCCAAGCGTGAAATCTAATATATGCAATTA